>JAIUCV010000019.1:13139433-13362118 GCA_026724425.1 Erythrophleum ivorense
ATCTCTTCATGATGGTTCGCAGAGGATCCTTAAGCCCAACAGGAACCTCTGGCTCAACTCTCTGAGCCCTGGGTGGCCTGCCTTTACCCCTGCCCCATCTAGTCTCAACCATATCTGAAAATAAGTAACAATCCTCAGTTCACAATCAGAGTACAACCACATATACATATGAATGTTACCACTTCCATGCCAATTCACACCAATACAAGCAATTTACTCCATTCAAGAGCCTAACATCGAGCAAAAGTGCCTGAACCTTTGCTTTGATACCAAAAATGTAATACCATAATAACTTAACTCCAATTAATCTCCCTCTAGGCTTGATTCCATATGATTTCCCAGGAAAATGACTGAAACCGTGGTATTTTACTACTTAAAGTCGAGGTTTAATCGGTCATATTTTGCCCCGTAGGTCCTGTGAACCCATCACTCCCATTCTCTACTCAAACACCATTTATAAGGCTTGTACATAGCCTCAAACAACTCATAAACCACGGATATGAAGCCAAAAACCAAGAAAATGCAACTTCTCAAATGAGCCCATAAGTCAGATTTTTGGCTCTAACTTTGGAAAATCATAACTAATTATAGAAAAATCAGAATCAAGCAAACCATAGCTCTCTGGAAAGCTTTAGATGTTAAATTCACATTACAAATAACTTCCAACCACAATCTCAGCCTTTGGACCATCTTTGACATCGAAAAAGAGACAGATGTTCGGCTGTCCCTGATACTGGTGCAATTTACTGTCATGAAATTTGAAAATTTGTAATTAATTCCAAAAAAATCCAATCTGGGAAAAATGTACCAATTTGGAAAGCTACAGATGTTAACTAGAGGAGAAAAATAAGTTTAGATCATTTCAAGAGCTCTTACACCTTGAAAACCAATGGAACAGTAACAAAGGTCAGAAAGCTTCCCTGATGCTGATACAGAACTTCAGCAAGTCGTTTCTCTCTCTACAGACCTCCAATTGAGGTGCTTCTAGTTGGAACAGGTCATTGTTGATATCTAGTTTATGCTCATAAAATTTCATGACAATTGGACACCATTTGGTCTATGGATGACATGGTTTCATTTTTGGACTTGATGCACAGTACCATGACCAAACCATCAAAATTTCCAAACTTCAACAATTCACCAAATATTCTCTAGACCTCCAAATATTACCTACTTTAGCTTCTCAAGAATCTCTCAATGGACTCTAGAGGCATTCTAAATTCCATATCAAGAAGAGCTCATCTGGTGATACTTTGACAGAGCTCACAAAATTGGCGGTTTTGGCACCTAAAATGGTTCAATATGGGTCCAAATGGCCTCCTACATATTCTAGCATCTCTTGGGCAAGTTTGAAAGTATAAACATAGCATAAATGAATTGCCCAAGTGATCCAAATCATCATACATCACAAATGCACTATGCTACAAAACAAACTACACCATTTCATATAAGCCACTAAAGGGCCAAATTCTACATTCTCATTACTTTGGCTCTTCACACAATTCATACATCATCTATACATATATTTACATGTGCTCACATATTTACAACTCAAAAATAATAGGTACATATTTATTTTGGCACCTCTTTACAACAAAAGAACTAAAGGACTACACATTTCTCTAAGCATCCTCAACTAGGCTCCATGAGGTGCACTTGGTTCTCCTTGAGCTCCACTTGGATGTTAAGATGGGAGAGGGAAGGGGGTGAGATTCGAGGAATCTCAATAGCTCATACTCATTCAAGATGCAATCAAGGCATATAAACCAGTCAAAGCATGCAACCAAGTCACAATAACACAACATATGTGTTTCATGCCATGAATATCATGTCAATGCCAAAAATAGGCTATAGGGACTTTTGGTCTAGCCTCACCTGAGCTTTGGGACTTTTGGTTTGGCCTCACCCTTGGTTTAGGGACTCTTGGCTCCACCTCACCCGTCTCAAGGGACTTTCGGCACCACCTCACCCGAGCAATTTTCATAATTCATATTGTCACACCTACACTTTACATACACTATAACTTACCATATGAAGGGATCTTGTACTACTAACAGAAGACCCAGTTGACAAGGTCATACGTTTTACAAGGCGAAATCCAAGATCCTGTCGACAAAGTCTTTAATTTCCTTAGTGTGGAGTCCAAAATCCTGTCAACAAGATCCTAGACCTAAAAAGATAATTGTCATACCTAGACAACCTTCATCATTTTCACAAGAAAACCATAAGTTGATGATGCTAATGTGCTAGAACTAATCCCATGGTTATCAAAATCAATTTCATGTAATGCAAACATAGGAGTTTACTTGTACCGGGAGTTCGGTAGCCCTAATAAATATCACAGTTAACTTACGGTAGATATCTTATGTATGATATTTATACAAATCAAAAGAGAGATTAATACTACAATGTTACATCCTCACTGGAGTCAAACTTTACATTCAACCCTTGTTCAAAGGATTCACAAGACCAATTACAGACAATATGTAATCTATTGGTTAATTTGTTCATTCTCTATTTGTCTGGCTCCATTCGTAGCATAGTTAATACTTGTAAAATAGTCAATTTGTAGTGAGATAAAATCTCAGTAGCTAACAATGTACTCAAGAAACACATATATAAATATAGCATGGATTACTATCCAGGATACATTCGATGCATACTTTGGTGTCGGAGCATGTAATATCTAGGTAGTAGCATGTTCTCATTCGTTAGGCTACGTAGCAGCATTTTCTTATCGTTAGGGTACGTAGCAACATATTTTCATTCATTAGGCTACCTTGCTTAGGTTATTGGCCAATAACAGCAATCTGGTACTCATCAAGAGTCATATTAGTAGATATACATGCAACCAAACACAGCATAGGGACTTCGGGATTTCATCCAGTGCATTAACATAAATAACAAAGTGAGTACAGTGTTAACTACATGTTTCGTCACTGTCGTTTGTCACGTCATTCCTTAGCCCTGGTTGTCCCAATGGCCTTCCTAAATTTCAATCATGCATTATACTAATTAAGAATGAGTCATGGTTAATATTTACATTGCAATTAAATTACTAATCCCCCTATACGAAATTCCTAAATCCCTTTTGCTAATTAATTATTGGAATTCCTAATTGTAAACAATCACATCTTCATTTTCTTTTCCTTCTCATAATTAGTTACTGTCTAAGTTATCCATGTGTGATCCAGTGCTATAAAACTAAGTTCTTAGCCCTTATTTTCAAGTTGGATTCTTACATTTTCCATGCAAAGTCACACTACACAACAAAAGAATGAAAACTACCACAGTCTCAATTGAACTACATTTTCGGACCTGTTTTTGTGAAATTTCTTTCCTCCACTAAATGTCCTCCAAAAATCGTAAAAATTGGCAGAGTGACCCCTCATTATGTTAATTATAAGCCATAGAAACAGTTTTCAAGAATTCCCAGGGATAGCCCCTAAACTCCTACTGTTTTGGTCACTACCTCAGTTGAGCTCGCTGTACACTGCCCTTGCTGTTTCTGGCTTTGCTATCCTACCAAATGAACCCAGAAAATTCTAAGACTTTGTAAACCTGACGTGATACGTCTTAGCTACCTCCCCACAAATTTTCATGCACTAATTCCTTTGTTTACCCATTTAACAAAATTCTTTATGAAATCAGCCCCAGGCTATCCCGTACAGAAGCTAAATTGAATTAGTGGGTTGTTTCTCTGATTTACCTTGTTCCAAAAATTCTGTAATTTTTCAGATTTCAAGTATAAGGGATGGACAACCTGTTATAAAATTTTTGGCTTCAAAATCCTTTTCTAACTAATTCTACAAGGCCAAAACATCCCAGTCCAGAACAAGGGAGCAACTTGGAGCTTACCTCTTTTTGGAGTCCTTGTACTTCGGTTTTTCCTTCTCTTCTCTCCTCTCCTATGGCTGTCCGAAATTTCTTCCTTCCTTCCACTATTTCCTTCCACCTAAAATTAGTTAGAGTGAAGGGTAATTAATGCAATGGACAGCTCCTGCTTTCCACCGCTATTAGGTGGCATGAAGGCAGATTACAATTTCATGAATTGGTGCAAGTGGCTAGGTGGCAGCAACTATGTATCTTACCCTTACTTAATCTATATATTAAAGCAATATTGAACTCCCACTATCACAGCACAGACGGCACCAGCACATTACAATTTAATATACATATATATATGAAAGTGGGTGGAGCAAGCATGAGGTGTCTTCATCTTAGATTACTCAAGCCATTCATTACATGCAACCTTCCTTCTTAGCTCCACCACGGCTGAATATATTTCCTTAATGCAATCAAACATCATCTACCACATATACTCACACACCTTACACCTGGAAGCACGAGGTGGCATTTGGTAAATTCCCACATCCAAGGAAGAAGCAAGCCGTGGTCAATTAGTATATATATATATTTACATCACCTCCATCTAATACATAAATTGTGTATGATGCCTAATCCCCATAACTAAACATAATGCCAAGTGACCAAGTGAATGCTTATGCTCTTGTGTGGTGATGGTGTCAAATGGGTGTAATTAAAATAATTAAAATCCTTTCTTTCCATGCTATTTAACTGAGTGGACTGATATGGGTTATGCTATCAGTTACAGGAAGTTCGGAATGTGATACATATCATAAGCATATTGGTACCAATGCATCAAGGCAACATCAATGGCATATCCCATCATACAAGCACATACACAAGTATACAATGACTATTACACATCCAAGAATGCAACAAGAAAGAGTAGAGAGCTGCCTTATCGGATAACATAAGTCTTCCCTTTCAATTTCTCTTCTCCATCCTTGATTTCACACTCACAACTAGATGGAGTTGCTTCCTTTGAGCCTAGGCACAACAAAGAGCATGAAATTACTCTCTTAACTCAAATAAACACTCACAAAGCTAAAGGGCTCTTCATCGAAGCAAACCCCAGCTACACATGTAAGAAACTAGGGATTCTCTCTCTAGAACTCTACTCACTCTCATTCCTCTCTCAAGCTCTCAAGAAAGAAAGTAAAGAAGAAGAAGTGGTGAAACTATATGAGTTCTACCCTTCTTCTAGAGTAATTTTCCACTTCCCTCTTCTAAACCAAACCCAAATCAACTTCCAAAACCATAGAAAGAGAGGGCAAAGAGAGAAGAATAACATGCTAAGGAGAAAAGCTAGGGAAATCTCAAGATTACTTACCTCTTTGCTTGGTCTCCTTCCTTCTCTAGGTCTCTCTCTCTCTCCACAGCCCTTTTCTCTCTCCTTGGTCGAAGCTTAGGTCGGTTCTAAGAGAAAGGAAGAGTTTGGAAGCTTTTAAAAGTCAAAATCTCTCTTTTCACGCTTTTCCGGACTAACCCTCGCTATAGCGAGCCATAACCCTCGTTACGGTGAGCTTGTGTCAGTCCCAGACTCCTGCCTTCGCTATAGCTCTCGCTACAACGAGCAGCTCCCTGGATTTTGTATGGGATACCCGCACTCGCTATAGCTAGAAGCATTTTTGCTATAGCAAGAAGGCACTTTCGCTATAGCTAGACTATTTCTCGCTATAGCGAACAGGTACATTCGTTATAGCTGGGCTGTAGCTCGCAGACTTAGAAAATTTTCAGCCTTCAAAAATTTTGAGCTTTTCTTTTCTTTCTCTTTTCTTTTCTCTTTTCTTTTTTTTTCTTTTACTGGTTGTTACAATAATGGTGTCCATAATGGTGCTTTGTGAAGCAACTTGATTCTAAACTTGTACAAATGATTGTGTGAGGACTCCAAGGACTTTGAATGAGGCCAAGAGACCTAGAAATGAAAAGAGAATGGAGCTTAGAGCTTGAATTATAAGAGTTGCTTCAATAGGCCATTTATGGAACCATTATGACACTTATAGAACCAAGTGTGTGTTTAAAAGTGAATTTAGTGTCTTAGCTTACTTCAAGTGCATGATTATGTGCTATTCATGATGTTTAGGTCAAGAGAATCCCATCCCACCTAAGTTTACCTGTGAAACCGAGAAAAGGAAGGAACAAACCAAGTAAAGCTTGCATCAAATTAAAGGTAGCTCTCCACCTCATTCTCCTTGCATTCTTGTGTGCATATGTATGTCATTGTGCACTTGTGTGTGCTCTTGTGAGTTGAGAACATGTCACTTAATGTCTTGAGATTGCATTGGCACCAATGTGTTTTCTTGAATGACTTTGATTGTAGAAATAACTCATAAGGGTGAAGTGATGTCAAAAGCCCTTTAGTGAAGGTGAGGAAATGCCAAAAGTCTCTTGAATGAATGAGGCCAAGTCAAAAGTCTCTAAGTCAAGGGTGAGGCATATTTAAAAGTCCTACAAATGGGGTGAGGCAAAATAAAAAATCCCTAGAGCTTCTTGATGACATGATTGTGAAAGTGTAGCATGAAAATCTTAAAAATGTGCATTCATGATCCAAGTAACTTGTTTACTTGTACACTTGATGTATGTATGCCTTGAATGTGTGTGTGAATGAGTGTGTGAGCTATTGAGATTCTAGGAATCTCACTTCCCTTCCCCTTTTCCTCTAGAAATACTTAGGTGGTGCCCAAGATCAAAGGGATGCAAACGAAGTATCTTGAAAAGACTACACTTAAGTTTTTGTAGATTTTGAGTATTTAGTGATCAAATGGATATGTATATATTATTTTTGACTTATGAATCATTGAACAATTGTAATGTTATATGCAAATGATATATGAATATTGCATGGTGCCAAGACAATGGGAATATGTGATATCTTGAAGAAGGTAAAAATGACCATTTCATGAGATTATGTCACTTTCTATCCAAATGAGCTCTTCTTGGTTTGAAATTTAGTATGCATCTAGAGCTTGTTGAGAGATTTTTGGGAAGCTAAAGTAGGTAATATTTAGAGGTCTGTGAAATTTTTGGTGAATTTTTGGAGTTGACTGAAAAACTAAGATTTGCTTATGTTACTGTTCATTTGGTCAAAAATGAATCTCTGTCACTCATAGGACAAACAATGTCCAATTGCTATGAAATTTTACAAGAAAAAAACTATACCTTCCCAGTGACCTATGCCAATTGGAAGCACCTTATTTAGATGTCTAGAAAGAGAGATATGAATTTTTGAAGTTGCTATTCTATTCTAAGCACACCTCTAGATTCGTGTTACTATTTGATGGATTTTTAAGATCTGAATGCTCTTGGACTAGTCTGAAAATATTTTTTCCCTCTAGTTAACATCTGTATCTTTCCAAATTGGTACAAAATGCATAGATTGAATTTTTTGTGATTAATTAAGAATTTCTAAAGTTTATATCAATAAGTTGTATTAGATTTCTAGACATCTCGACCTCATTGCCTTTTTGTGGCTGGGAATTATTTTTAGTGTGAGTTGATAGATTTTAAACATGGTCCAGATGAGATTTTTGTGGTTGGGAATTATTTTTAGTGTAAATTTGACATCTAGAGTTTTTTAAAAAACTATGCTTTGTGTGATTTCGATTTTTTTATATTTAGTTATGATTTTTCAAAGTTTCCCTTAAAATTTGTCACTATACAGCCGTGAAAGATGAAGAGAAATTTAGAGTTTTTGACTTGAAAACCATGGATTACTTGATATTTTGAGTGGATTGTGATTTGTTCCAATGATAAATGGCTAGAGAATGTTATTGGATACTCCACAAAGCCCACGTAACACGAATTAAAAAATTTTACCCCCTGTGTAACGCCATAAAGTGCATGAAAATGTGGCTTTTCTTAATAATTCCCTATGAACATGCACTTAATTATCTTGAATGGAAGGATATAATGAAAATAAATATATGGTATGACATTTATTGGTATCAAAGTAAAGGTTCAGGCACTTTTACTCTATATTTGGCTCTTAAGTGGTGTAATTGGTTTGTTTTTGGGTGGAATATCTGTGTATCTGTGCTTAAATTGTGTTTGTGGGTTAAGATTGTGACTCTTTTTCAGTGAAAACGGTTGAGACGAGAAGAGGTAGAGGTAGGGGTAGACCACCTAGAGAACCAGAGGTTGAGTCTGAGGACCCCATTTAAGAACGTGATAGCCTAGCAACAGTACATTGTGCAGCAACAGCATGAGATGATCATGCGACTGCAAGACTCCCTAGCTAGGTAACAAGATGCTAGGAGAGAGGCCCCTCCGCCTCAATCTCAGCCTTCTACTTCTGGTACTCTACAGCCTTCCACCTCCAATGTTCCACCCCCACCTCCCCAGAAGCTAGCTCAGACTCCGCCATCCATCCAAAAGTAGTTGAATCAATTCTAAAAGAATAACCCAGCTGTATTTGACAGGGAGTTAGATATAGATAAGATGAAGGCCTGGGTGATGGAGATTGAGAAAATTTTTATAGTGATGGACTGCACCTCTGAGCAGAAAGCTCAACTTGCCATCTTTATGTTATGGAAAGAAGCTGACAAGTGGTGGCGCAACACAGAGTCTTTAATGGAGACTAAAAATTTACATATCACCTGGGAGAACTTCTTGGTACAATTTTATGAGAAGTACTTCCTCAGTTCAGTAAGAAAGTAGAAAGAGGTGCAATTTATAGGGCTGAAATAGACTGATGACATCACGGTAGATCAGTATATAGCCAGATTTATAGAGTTATCTCGGTATTCTTAATATATCCAGAGATATGATGATGAGCCTTGGAGGTGTGAGCAATTTGAGATCAAGTTGAAGCCTCTGATCAGAGATAAAGTGACTCCATATAAGATCTAGAACTTAAGTGCCATTGTGGAGATCAGCAGGGTAATAGAAAATAATTTGAGAGATATTATGCCTACTACCACATTATCTGGTCCAGAATCAAAGAGGTAGAGACCGAAGGAGGGTGCCAGCTCCGCACCTACCAGTAAAAAGAAGAGCAAGGTGTAGTGGAACAGGAGGCCACCAAAAAAAAAGAAAGTGTAGCCCCCACGGACTCAGTCATCCACACAGCAGTCTACAATAACTTGTTACAAGTGTGGAAAGTCGGGGCACATAGCTAGGAATTGCCCCCAGACAGATGCAGCGCCTCTTAGGCTACAAACCCAGGGCAGGGTGTTTGTCCTCTCTCAATAAGAAGCAAGTGTATCACCTAGTCTTATTCGAGGTACACTCATAGTGAATGATTTTCCTGTGATTACTATGTTTGATTCGGGTGCTAGCCACTCGTTTATATGTTATAATTGTGTGCGACTTTGGGTCTGGCCATTAGTACCTTACCATTCGACTTGTCTATCACTACACCCACTGAAGGCCATGTTATTACTTCCTATGCTTGCTTGAATGTCATTGTACAGATAACCATTGTTACACTACTATTGATTTGATCTGTATGACATTCTATGACATTAATTTAATTATTGGTATGAACTAGATAACTGCTAATAATGCCATTCTTAATTATAAGCACCACACCATATCTTTACCCTCATGTGGGACTATACCTAAGATAGGGGTTGAGTTATCCTTTATGACTACTGCCCAAGTTGAGAGACACTTAGAGTACAGATGTCAAGGGTTTCTAGTCTTTTTCTCCATTCAGGCCAAGGTAGAAGAAAGGACAGAGGAGATCCCAATAGTTGGGAAATTTCTAGAGGTTTTTCTTAAAGATTTTAACTTTAGTGGTCTATCGCCTGAAAGAGAGATAGAGTTCCCTATAGATATAGTGCTTGGGACTGGATCGGTGTCCAAGGCTCTTATAGGATGGCTATAACTCCCCAAAATTAATTAAGGTGTTAATAATGTATTTGGGCTAATTAAGAATAATTATTATGGAATAATTGGGTAAGCAATATGAACGAGAATTTATAGAGAGATAATATAGGTTCAAGATTTCATTTGGGTTAAAACTTAATTTAGGCCCAAAATCAATTTAAATAAGCCATGGGTAAGGATTTATGGAGGCCCAATGATTTTAGGTGCAAGCCCAACTCCTTATCATGAGATTTGGGCCAAGAGAGATCACCTAGTAATAGCCCAATTTGATTTAGTGGAATGGAGGCCCAAGACCCAATTTACATGAGCTCTTATAGTTAGCCCAACACACATTATGCAAACCCAAGTTAGATTGACTCTTGGAACTTGGCCTAACCCATCAAATTTCTGCAGCCCAACTTATGAAATAAGGCCCAACAAGAATGAAAATCTGAACCCACAAAGAATTGGGCCATTGGGTCAGCACATCCCACTTATAGAATTAAGTTTTCTGCAGCCCATTTCATTTAGTACCAGCCCACATGAAATAATAAGCCCAATTGGACTTTGAGCTGATGGGTCAACCCATTTTTCATTAAAAACCCTAAGGGTTCAGTAGCCTCCCTCCCCATTGAGCAGAAAACACAAGAGGCAAGGGAGAAAATTCGGAGGTTTAAGGGAGGCTAGGGTTCTACTAACATAGAGGCTTCATTTTTTACTCTTAGAGGATGATTTAGCCAAGGTGAGTTATATATAACTTGACCCTCTCATCCTCCTCTTCATTTTGGTTTGATTAATTTCTGGGTTTAAGTATTTTCATCTCCTTCTCAAATTTGAAATTTGGTGTTGGGTGATTCCTTGTAAGATTTTCGGACTTGGAGGTTAGACAGAGGATTAGGTAAGCTTTCCCCTTCCATTTTATGTATCACATTGCTAGAAAATGCCCCTAAGGATGTATTATCATAATTGGATCTGTTATTGTGTGAAATTACAAAGAGATAATGGTGGAAAACCTAATTTTCTGGGCTTGATGATTGAAATGCGAATTTTGGTAAGTCCATGGTGGATTTTCGGAGGTGAGGCTATGGCTATTGTTAAGTGAGTATATCCTTACCATTTTGATGCATTTTCTGTTAGTTTGAGACCCCTATAGTTGACCTATGATATGGGCTTTAGTTTCATGTGAAATTACCCAGAAATTGGAGTGAACTATGGCAATTTCTGGTGTGAGAAAGTTGGAATCCGAAATTAAATTCCTTGGTAATTAGGTGAGTAACCTCTAGTCTGTCATTAGTAGTTCAACTCTTTGGATATTTGATTATGATTAGAAATGATGATAATTATGCTTGTTATAGGCTTGGTGTGCATTTGGATTATTATGGTAGCTAGGGGAAGAGTAATTGGCTTCATTGAGGTAACTGGGGTTATTCTTCATTTCCATGTATATGTTCATGTTGATCTGATATTGTTTGCACATATATGGTTTTGAAATGTTAAATGATTGGTTGACTACTTAAATTGTTATTATGATTGGACCTTGTGAGTCCATGGTGGAACTGTGGTGCGGCTGCCACCTGTGCATGTGCTTTAATCGGGCACCGGGTTGTGATCAGACCCCAGATGCACTGAGCCCTGGTTGTGCTCATTATGGAGTAGGTGCTGTGGATGGACCTCTCCCTATGTTATTGGCCATTAACATGTTGTGTATGACTACTGGTATGGGACAGTAGTTATTTGTAGTTCAACTAGTTCATTTGCAAATTGAATTGATGATTCTGGTATTGATGACATGAAATTGCATTGGATTGATTAACTTGTACATATATATGGAATCTGCCCTTTTGTTATTGAGATTATATATCTCACCCCGTTGTGGGCTAACATTTTCAGGGACCGGACCTCTTAGTGGCAAGAAGAAAATTAATGGGAGTTTGCGAAATGGTTTGGTAGCACATCGGTTTAGGAGCTTTGACAAAATGTATTGTAACTAAATTGCTAGTTTTGTATCATTGCTGCATTGCATCATGAGTTGCCAAGTATAGGGATTGTATATGTAATTTGATTATCATAGAATTGAACATTATGATTGTAATTGGCTAATAATGGATAAGTTATTTGATTTTTATGAATATTAAGCATTGACCCCACACACCTTGTGACCAGAATACATTCGCTGTCATTAAATTATGGTTTTGTTGATGTGTGGTAGCTTGGTAAGTAGAAAATAATACTTTAAATCTTAAGATGGATAAGGATAGATTAACTAGGCAAATCAAGTAGATAAATACCATTAGAGGTTCACAAACGGAGGGAGAGTGGCCCTAGAGTGTCCTTAAGATGAGGATTGGAGTATGGGGTCGAAATTTAGGTAATGTAGTTACAAGAGGGAGTCACGCCACGACTAAGAGGTCTTCATAGTGGCCAAATAAGAGACAGAACCGAAGGGCACCGCGACATAACCAATCCCGCCACGACGCAAGAGAAGAAATTTGGCCTGGAAAGTGACAGTGGCGAGGAGCACCGCAGCCTGATAAATCGCGCCACGGCGCAAAGTGGGAAAAATTGCCTAAAAGCTGATAGAATGGAAACTCGCCGAGGCACAAATATATTATGCCAAGGCGGAGCTGACAGAATGGAAACCTGCCGAGGCACAAATATATTGCGCCGAGGTGAGAATCGTGGGGTTGAGAAAAGTAGTTCCAGGAGGCATTTCCGCCGCGGCGCCATGAAGGCTGGCTGCGGCGTAAGTCCCCAAACTCCTACTATGAGCCTAGAAGCCCCAATTTCTTCAATAGTAATGGAAAGAAATGATATAGGAACACTTGTGGGAAGTTATTGGATATTAAAACTGACAGACGGTTGAATCATCAACTTCTTATGGTAGTAGGATTCCTTTTAAGCAAATTTTGTTTTGTTATGATGGTATGGTGATGACCCTAACATCAAGGTTCAAATTTTTTCCGTATTTTCACAATGTGATAAATTATAACCACTCAAACCTTGATAATTAATTATTAATCATATACTTAACCATATTTACAATGATTAGAAGGTAGGGTCGTCACAATGGCTCCCACCGAGGTTGATTAGTTAAAAAAGCAAATAGAGGTGCGATTAGGAAAAGGGTTTATATGCCCTAGTGTTTCACCTTGGAGACCTCTGGTGTTATTTGTGAAAAAGAAAGATAGTAGCTTGAGATTATGTATAGATTATAGGGAATTGAATAAGGTTACTATCAAGAATAAGTATCTTCTCCTTAGAATAGATGATCTATTATATCAGTTAACTGGGACATCTGTATTCTCTAAGATAGATCTTAGATCTGGGTACCACCAGCTGAGAATGAGAGCTGAAGACGTCCCAAAGATAGCCTTCAGAACTAGTATGGGTGTTATGAGTTCCTTGTGATATCATTTAGGCGCTTTTATAGATTATATGAACAGGGTATTTAGACCGTATCTAGGTAAATTTGTTATGGTCGTTATTGATGATATCTTAGTGTACTCCAAATCTTTTGAAGAGTATGAGAGGCATTTGAGATTAGTCTTAGAGACCTTGAGAAGTAAGAGATTGTATGCCAAACTGAGCCAATGTGAGTTTTGGCTAACCGAGGTGAAATTCTTAAGTCATGTGATCTCACGAGATGAGGTCGCAATAAATCCCCATAAAGTTGAGGCTATGCTACAGTGGAATAGACCTAGAACTATCACCAAGGTTAAGAGTTTTCTTGGTTTGGCAAGATATTATAGACGATTTATTCAAGGCTTTTCTCAGATAGCCTTGTCACTTATGAGGCTAACTCGAAAGGATACACCTTTCGTGTAAGATGAGAGATGTGAAAGGAGTTTCCAAGAGTTGAAATTACGATTGACCACTGCCCTTGTATTAATTATTCCTGACGCTAGCTTGTCGTTTATGGTTTATAGTCATGCCTCGAGGAGAGGGTTAGGATGTGTGCTGATATAGCAGGGTAGAGTAGTAGCGTATGCCTCTAGGCAATTGAGACTTCATGTGGAGAATTATCCCACACATGACTTAGAGTTAGCCGCAGTAGTCTTTGCTCTTAAGATTTGGAGGCACTATTTGTATGGTGCGAGTATAAAATTTTATAGTGACTACAAGAATCTGAAATACCTGTTTGATTAAAAGGAACTCAATATAAGACAGAGGAGATGAATAGAGTTCCTAAAAGATTATAACTATGAATTGAAATATCACCCTAGTAAGGCCAACGTGGTGGCCGATGCCTCGAGTAGGAAATCCATCCACATTGTCCATATGATGATTAAGAAGTAGGAGCTCCTAAAGAAATTTAGAAATTTGAACCTCTCTTGCCAGTTGGTATCGGGTAGATTATATTTGAGTGAAACTCATATTGAAAAGGAGTTGAGAACCCAAATCTTAGATACCCAAAGAGAGGATGAGTTGTTGAGGCAGATTAGGAGCGAGATCTCCTAAGGTAAAACCTCAAATTTCAGGATATTTGAGGATAATGTGATAATATATCAGGATAGAATTTGTGTGCCTAATAGTAATGAATTAAAAGAAAGAATTCTAGAAGAGGCGCACAAAAGCAAATATACTATCAACCCAGGTGCCACCAAGATGTATCACGATTTGAAAAGAATATTTTGGTGGCCAAGAATGAAAGATAACATAACAAATTATGTGGTGAGGTGTTTAGTGTGCTAAAGGGTTAAAATAGAGCATTAGAGACCCGCTGGGTTGTTGCAACCCCTAGATATTCCTGAGTGCAAATGAGATAGCATAACTATGGATTTTATATGGGATTACCCAGAATATCCTCTGGACATGATGCTATCTAGGTGATTATCGATAGATTGACAAAGTCTGCCACTTCCTAACTATTAAGACTACCTATACATTAGATAAATTAGCCCAGTTATACATAAGAGAGGTAGTATAACTTCATGGAGTACCCAATAGCATAGTATCTGATAGAAACCCCAGGTTCACATCAAATTTTTGAAGGTCATTACAGCATACCTTAAGAACCAGGTTACATTTTAGTACTACCTATCACCCCTAGACAGATGGTCAGATTGAGAGGACCATCTAGACCCTGGAAGACATGCTGAGGGCGTGTGTCTTGGAGATGAGGGATAACTGGAATGCGTATTTTCCATTAGTAGAATTTGCATATAACAATAGTTGTCATTCCAGTATTCAGATGGCCCTTTATGAAACTTTATATGGGAGAAAACATAGATCCCCTCTATATTAGGTTGAGCTAGGTGAGAGGAGTTTGATAGAACATAAAATAGTGGACCAGACTACCTAGCAAATAGAAATGATTAAAAAGAAACTCCTTATGGCTCAGAGTACGTAGAAGAGTTATACTGATAAGAAAAGAAGGCCTTTAGAGTTTGAGACTGGAGACAATGTATTGATCCGAGTGTCTCCAGCGACTAGGGTAGATCGGTCTATGAGGGTAAGGAAGCTCAGTCCTAGATATATTGGTCTGTTTGAAATCCTTGAAAAAATCAAACCCGTGGCCTACTGAATAGCCCTACCTCTAAACCTAGCCTAAATCCACAATGTTTTTTGTAACAACCAGAAAAAGAAAAGAAAAAAAAAGCGAAAAGAAAAGGGAAAGAAAAGAAAAGTTGAAAATTTTCGAAAGTTGAAAATTTTCTAAGTCTGCTAGCTACAGCCTCGCTATAGCGAATGTACCTATTCGCTATAGCGAGAAATGGGCTAGCTATAGCGAGAATGCCTTCTTGCTATAGCAAAAATACTTCTAGCTATAGCGAGTGCGGGCATCCCATACAAAATCCAGGGAGTTGCTCGCTGTAGCGAGAGCTATAGCGAAGGCAAAGGTCTGGGACTGACACGAGCTCGCCGTAGCGAGGGTTATGGCTCGCTATAGCGAGGGTGAGTCCAGAAAAGCGTGAAAAGAAAGATTTTGACTTTTTAAAAGTTTTCAAACTTTCCTTTTTCTTAGAACCGACCTAAGCTTCGACCAAGGAGAGAGAAAAGAGCTGTGGAGAGAGAGAGAGACCTAGAGAAGCAAGGAGATCAAGCAAAGAGGTGAGTAATCTTTAGATTTCCCTAGCTTTTCTCCTTAGCATGTTGTTCTTCTCTCTTTGCCCTCTCTTTCTATGGTTTTGGAAGTTGATTTGGGTTTGGTTCAGAAGAGGGAAGTGGGAAAACTATTCTAGAAGAAGGGTAGAACTCATATATCTTCATTTCTTCTTCCTTGCTTTCTTCTTTTAAAGCTTGAGAGAGGAAGGAGAGTAAGTGGAAGTTTAGAGAGAGAATCCTTAGATCTTATAAGGTTAGTGAGGGTTTAATTCGATGAAGAGCCTCTTTTAGCTTTGTGAGAGTTATTTAAGCTATGAGAGAATAATCCTATGCTCTTTGTTGTGCCTAGGCTCAAAGGAAGCAACTCTATCTAGTTGTGAGTGTGAAATCAAGACGGGAGAAGAGAAATTGAAAGGGAAGATTTGTGTTGGCCAATAAGGTAGCTCTTTACTCTTTTCTCGTTGCATTCTTGGATGTGTAATAGTTATGGTATGCTTGTGTATGTGCTTGTATGATGAGATGTGCCATTGATGTTGCCTTGATGCATTGGTACCTATATGCTTATGATATGAATTATGGAAATTGCTCGGGTGAGGTGGTGCCGAAAGTCCCTTGAGAGGGGTGAGGTGGAACCAAAAGTCCCTAAACCAAGGGTGAGGCCGATCCAAAAGTCCCAAAGCTTGGGTGAGGCTAGACCAAAAGTCCCTAGAGCCTATTCTTGGCATTGACATGATATTCATGGCATGAAACACATATGTTGTGTCATTGTGACTTGTTTGCATACTTTGACTGGTTTATATACCTTGATTGCATCTTGAATGAGTATGAACTATTGAGATTCCCCGAATCTCACCCCCTTCCCTCTCCCATCTTAACATTTTAGGTGGAGCTCAAAGAGAATCAAATACACCTCATGGAGCCTAGTGAGCATACTTAGAGAAATGTATAGTTCTTGTGGTTCTTTTGTTGTAAAAAGGTGCCGAAATGAATATGCACCTCTTATTTTTGAGTTGTAAATATGTGAGCACATGTAAACATAGGTATAGATGATGTATGAATTGTGTAAAGAGCCAAAGTAATGAGAATGTAGAAATTGGCCCTTTTGTGGCTTATATGAAATGATGCGTTTTATTCCGTAGCATAGTGATTTTGAAATGTATGATATTTTGGACCACTTAGACATTTTATATATGCTATGTTTGTACTTTCAAACTTGCCCACGAAATGTTAGAACATGTAGGAGGCCATTTGGACTCATTTTAAATCATTTTGGGTGCCAAAACCGCCAATTGTGTGAGCTCCGTCAAAGTATGACTGGATGAGCTCTTCTTGTTATGAAATTTGGCATGCCTATAGAGTTTATTGAGAGCTTCTTGAAAAGCTAAAGTGGGTAATATTTGGAGGTCCAGAGAATATTTGGTGAATTGTTGAAGTTGGGAAATTTTGATGGTTTGGTCATGGTACTGTGCATCAAGTCCGAAAATGAAACCATGCCATTCATAGACCAAATGGTGTCCAATTGTCATGATATTTTATGAGCATAAACTAGATATTGACAGTGACCTATACCAACTAGAAGCACCTCAATTGGAGGTCTGTAGAGAGAGAAACGACTTGCTGAAGTTCTGTATCAGCATCAGGGAGGCTTCCGACCTTCGTTACTGTTCCATCGGTTTTCGAGGTCCAAGAGCTCCTGAACTGATCTAGACTTATTTTTCTCCTCTATTTAACATCTGTAGCTTTCCAAATTGGTATAGTTTTCCCAGATTTTATTTGTTTGTAATTAATTACAAATTTTCAAAGTTCATGACAGTAAACTGCACCAGTATCAGAGGCAGCCGGACATCTGTTCCTATTTCGATGTCAATGATGGTCTAAACGTTGATATTATGGTTGGGAGTTATTTTTAGTGTAAATTTAACATCCCAATATTTCCAGAGAGCTATTATTTTCTTGATTCCCATTTTTCTATAATTAGTTATGATTTTCCAAAGTTAGAGCCAAAAATCTGACTTATGGGCTCATTTGAAAAATTGCATTTTCTTGGTTTTTGGCTTCATATCCGTGGTTTGTGAGTTTTTTGAGGCTATGTACAAGTTGTATAAATGTTGTTTGAGTAGAGAGTGTAAATGATGGGTTCACGGGACCCACGGGGCAAAATGTGACCGGTTAAACCCCGACTTAAAGTAGTAAAATATCACGATTTCGGTCATTTTTCTGGGAAATCATATGAAATCAAGCCTAGAGGGAGATGAATTGGAGTTAAGATATTATGGTGTTACATTTTTCATATCTCCCAATTAAAAAAGTACTTATCAGACCCTTCATATGTCATAGAATATGAGCATATTCCATTGCAGGAAAATCTTTCCTATGTAGTGAAACCAGAGAGGATTGTGGATGCCAAATTGAAACAGCTAAGAAATAAGAGCATACCTCTAGTGAAAGTGGTCTGGAAGGATCTGACATCTGAGAAGGAAATATAACATCATATTATTTCTAACATTGATCCTCTTCTTGCAAGTGGGATTATACAATTCATCAAAAAAATCCTAAGAAAATGTATTAAAATAATGAATTAAATTGCATTATGTAGCGGATAAATTTTTCATTTCGTGTTTCTAGGACCTCATGCACTCACCAACAACATTCTCTAATTATTTCCCATTCATACAAATCACAACATTCTCAAAACTTAGCACAAACCACGGATCAAGGGTCAAAAATCCCAAAATACCTTTCATTTTTTGCGGCTGTACAATGACAAATTTCAGGGGCAACTTTGAAAAATCATAACTAATTCTAAAAAAATTGAAATCAATAAAAATGTAGCTTGTTGGAAAGGTCTGGGTTTTATCTTCACAATAAAAATAATTTCCCATCATAAAAATCTCATTTGGACCACACTTGATAACAAAAAATGTAGGGAGGTTGAGTTGTTCAGAAATCTAATACAACTTACTGATATAAATTTTGGAAATTTGTAATTAATTTCAAAACAATCCAATCCATTCAATCTATACCAATTCGGAAAGCTATAGATATTATCTAGAGGGAAAAATAGTTCCAGAGCAATCCAAGAGCATTCAGACCCCAAAAATTAATCAAATAGTAACACGGGTTTGGATGTGCACTTAGAATAGAATAGCAACTTCAAAAATTAATATCTCCCTCTCTAGACATCCAAATGAGGTGCTTCTAATTGTCACAAGTCACTGGGAAGCTCTAGTTTCTCTTTGTAAAACTTCGTGGCAATTGGATATCGTTTGCCCTATGATTGACACATATCAAAATTCAGACTAGATGAATAGTACACTGACCCAAACTAAAAAATTTGCCAATTTCAAAAATTCGTCAAAACTTTTGTAAACCTCCAAATAATACTCACTTTATCTTTCCAAAAAGTTCTCAACAAGCCCTAGATATATGCCAAATTTTATATCAAAGAGAGCTCATTTGGATAGAAAGTGGCGTAGCCCCACAATATGGTTAATTTTGCCTATTATAAGATATCACTTTGGTCCAAATGGCTTCTTTAATGGTTTGGCACCTCTTGAGCAAGTTTAAAAGCATGAATATGACATGTAGGAACTGCCCAATTGGTCTCAAGCCTCATGCATCTTAATTTAGCTACCCCACACTCAAGAATGCATGTATCCAAGTTTGCATACAAGGGTTCAAATTTCACATTTCCATTGTCTTGGCACCATAAAATATTCATACATCATTCATACATAATATTACATTGGTTCAATGGTTTACAACTTAAAAATATCATATACATATCCACTTTGGTATTTAGGTATAAGAAAAACTACATAATCATCAAAGTGTAGCTTCTCAAGACCTTTGGCTTGCATTCCTTACTTCATGAACATCACCTAGGCATTTTAAGATAATGGAAGGAAGGGGAGTGAGATTCCTAAAATCTCAATATCTCACACACTTATTCACACACACATTCATGGCATATACACATCAAAGCATATGTATGAAAAGTTTGAAAACCATAAAGTATGCAAAGTCACAATTTCTATGCCACCTATTCACATTCAAGCCAAGAACATGCTCTAGGAACTTTTGGCTTTGCTTCATCCTATTTTTAGGACTTTTGGATTTGCCTCACTCTTGTCTTAGGGACTTTTGACTTGGCCTCATCCATTCAAGATACTTTTGGCCTTGTCTCACCCATGCTATGAGACTTTTGACATCTCCTCACCTTCATTAAGGGACTTTTGGCATCACCTCACCCTTATGAGTTATTTCATCAACCAAGGCCATTCAAGAACACACATTGGTACCAATGCAATTTCAAGATATCAAGTAGCATGTTCTCAAGTCATACAAGCATGCACAAGCACCTAATGACATACATACATACAATAATGTAAGGAGAATGAGGTGGAGAGCTACCTTTAACTTAATGCAAGCTTTACTTGGTTTGTTCCTTCCTTTTTTTGGCCTCACAAGTACACCTAGGTGGTTAGATGTTCTCTTGGCCTAAATATCATAATTGACACACAATTATGCACTTAAAGTAAGCTAAGACACAAAACTCACTCTTAAATATACACTTGGTTCTATAAGTGACATAATGGTTCCATAAATGGCTGACTGAAGCAACCTTCATAATTCAAGCTCTAAGCTCCTATTTCTTTTCATTTCTAGGCTCTTGGCCTCATTCAAAGTCTTTGGAACCCTTATACAATCATTTACACAAACTTAGAATCAAGTTGCTTCACAAAACACCATTATGGACACCATTGTCCTATCTCTCAATCCATGGCTCTTAAATTTTTTTCAATAGTTTCTCCCATATTCTAATATCATATAAAGTCTTAAACTAAGGATAGAATAATTTAAAACATCCCATAACCCATAGAACCTTACTTGGCCTAGACTAGCACCATAGAAGGGTTTCTTAGAATTTCAAAATTTTTCTTAGTGGGAGAGCCACTTGGGAAGGTTTCTAGAGGTCTTAGGAGCTCAAGGGAACACTTAAATGGCCAAAGAAATTCTCATACAAAATCAAATTTTTCAAAACCTTAAAGAAGCCTACACTTTTCTATCTTAATTTCTATTAGTTTTTCTTACAATTTCTTGTCATATTCATCTTCCTCATGGTCTAAAACTCTAGTTCTTCTCTTATTTTTGGACAAAAAATCCTCCTCTCCCTTGGTTCTATTATTGGCTGAAATACACACAAAGGGAGAACAACGAAAAGAAGCAACAACAACAAGAAATTACCTTAGTTTCAAGTGTGCTTTCAAGAGCCTTTCTCCTTGATTTGCTTCTTCTCAAGAATTTCAAATTATCCCTCCTTGTTCTGGACTCAAAACAGAACCAAAACCACTTAATAAAACCATGGAAAGAAAGCTTGAAGGGAGGAGAACAAAATTGGAAAAAGAAGAAGCATAGAATTCCTTGAAATTGGCTACCTTTCCTTGGCTTTCTTCCTCTTTTATCTCCTTCTCTTGTGTGCCTTAAGAGCTGCTTTTTTTTTTTGTATTTTGGGTAGAAAGGGTCATGCTATATGAGAGGAGAAAAAAGGGAAAAGTGTGTGAAAGCTTCAAGAAACTCACTTTTTCAAAAATTCTAATTCCGTCCTTCCATAATAGTAATTTCATTTTAGCTTTTTTTAGCTCCATTTTTCAAACCATCTTTTTCATTATAAAGTTTAGATTCCCAATTTAATAAAATTCCTTTAGAATCACTCAAATTGCAGCTAAAACCTTCCTGAATAAATTCATCAAAGTTCAAGCTCACTGCCATTAGAAAACATACAACGAAAGCGCTTTACTAGTCCTAGGACTTCCCATGGTTTCTAAGGTCTCTATGAGCCCTGGGCAACTCAAAGTTTCCATTTAAAAAACTCTCCTATGTGTTTTTCTAAAAGTTGTACTTATTTATAAAAATATCATTATATTTTGTCAATTTTTGTCACAATTTGTTTCTCTGTCCTAACTCCATTTTTTTTTCATCTGAGCTTGGAATTATCATTCTTAGGAGCCTAAGACTCTACCCAAAATTTCTTGGGTATTATCTAGCTCATTTCAGAGGACTTATTTTTATACAGCTTATTTCGTTATTTTACAAAAATTACGTTTGTTACATTTTCCACCCCTTTAAAATAAATTTCGCCCTCAAAATTTAAATACGTACCTTAGGGAAATAGCTCTGGATATTTCTATCTCATCTCATCTTCTTGCTCCCAGGTTTCCTTCTTAGATGTTAGACCTTTCTAGACCACTTTCACCATAAGGATGCTTTTGTTTCTCAGCTATTTCAGTTTAATGTCCACAATCCTCCATAAGTTCGATGTGAACTTGGAGTCTCTATTTGATACTATACTATCGGGTGCTCAGTGAAATCGCACTACCTCTCTTATATACAATTGGGCTAATTTATCTAATGTATAGGAAGCCCTAATAGCTAGGAAGTGTACAGACTTCTTCAATCTATCGATAATCACCCAGATAGCATCGTCTAAAGGATGTTTTGGGTAACCCCATGATAAAATTCATTATATTATCTCATTTCTACTCAGAGATATCTAGGAGTTGCAATAACCCAACAGGTCTCTAATGCTCTATCTTAACCCTTTGGCATACTAAACATCTTGCTATATAATCTATAATGTCATTTTTCATTCCTAGCTACTAGAAAATTCTCTTCAGACCTTGATATATCTTGGTGGCACCTGGGTGGATAGTATATTTACTTTTATATGCCTCTTCTAAAATTCTCTTTCTCAATTCATTATTACTAGGTACACAGATTCTATTTCGATATACTATCACATTATCCTTAGATACCCTAAAGTTTAAGGTCCCTCAAAAACTCATTCTCTCTCTGGGCATTTAAGATCTGAGTTTTCAACTCATTCTTCATCCGGGTCTGACTCAAGAATCTACCTGATACCAGTTAGCAAGAAAGGTTCAAATTTTTAAATTTCTCTGAGAGCTCTTGCTCTTTGATCATCATATAGGCAACGTGGATGGATTTCATACTCAGTGCATCGACCACCACATTAACTTTACTTGGATAATATTTCAACACATAATCATAATCTTTCAAAAATTTCATCCATCTTCACTGTCTCATATTGAGTTCCTTCTAATCAAATAGGTATTTCAAACTCTTGTGATCACTATAAATTTCTATACTCACACCATACAAATAGTACCCCAAATCTTAAGAGCAAAGACTACTACAGCTAACTCTAAGTCATGTGTGATATAGCTCTCCTCATAAGGCCTTAGGTGCCTAGAGGCATATGCCACTATCCTATTCTACTGCATCAGCACATATCCTAACCCTCTCCTCGAAACATCACTATATACCACAAACAGTAAGCTAAGGTTAGGAATAATCAGTACAGGGGCAGTGGTCAATCGGAGTTCCAACTCTTAGAAACTCCTCTCACATCTATCATCCCACATGAAAGGTGTATCCTTCCGAGTCAGTCTCGTGAATGGCAAGGCCATATAAGAAAAACCCTGAATAAATCATCTATAATATCCTACCAAACCAAGAAAACTCCTAACTTCAGTGATAGTCTTAGATCTATCCCACTGTAACACAACCTTAACTTTATAGGGATTTACCGTGACCCCATCTCGTGAGATCGCATGACCTAAGAATTTCACATTGGTTAGCCAAAACTCACATTTACTCAGTTTGGCATACAATCTCTTACTTCTCAGAGTCTTTAAAACTAATCTCGAATGCCTCTCATGCTCCTCAAAAGATTTAGAGTACACTAAGATATCATCAATAAAGACCATAACAAATTTATCCAGATAAGATCTAAATATCCTATTCCTGTAATCCATAGACATCACGGGTGCATTCGTCAGCCCGAATGGCATCAAAAGGAACTCATAGTGCCTATATCTAGTTCTGAATGTCGTCTTTAGGACGTCTTCAGCTCTCACTCTCAACTGGTGATACCCAAATCTAAGGTCTATCTTAGAGAATATAGATGCCCCAACTAACTAATCTAACAAATCATCTATTCTAGGGAAAGGATACTTATTCTTGATGGTAACCTTATTCAGTTCTCTATAGTCTATACATAATCTCAAGCTATCATCTTTCTTTTTCACAAATAACACTAAAGCTCTCCAAGGTGAAACATTAGGGCAGATAAACCCTTTCTCTAACAACTCCTCTATTTGCTTCTTTAACTCAGCAAGTTTGGTGAGAGCTATCCTATAAGGAGCCTTAGACATCGGTCCAGCCTTAGGCACTATATCTATAAGGAACTCTATCTCTCTCTTAAGATGCAAGTCATTAAAATTAAAATCTTTAGAGAAAGCCTCTAAAAATTCTCTAACTATCAGAATCTCCTCTATCCCTTCTTTTACCTCAGCCTAAATAGAAAAAAAGACTAGAAACTCCTGATATCTATGCTCTAAGTGTCTTTCAACCTAGACAGTAGTCATAAAGGATAACTTAACCCCTATCCTAGGTATGGTCCCATATAAGGGCAAAGATATGGTGTGGTGCTCACAATCAAGAATGGCATTATTAACAGTCATCCAGTTTATACCAATAATCAAATCAATGTCATGGAATGGCATACAGATCAAATCAATAGTGTAACAATAGTTAAAATGTATAGTAACATTCAAGCAAGCATGAGAAGTAATAACATGACCTTCAGTGGGTGTAGTGATAGACAAGTCGAATGGTAAAATACTAATGGCCAGACCCAAACGTCTCACATAGTCATAGGATATAAATGAGTGATTGGCACCTAAATTAAACATAACTACACGAAAATCATTCACTATAAGCCTATCTCGAATTAGACTAGGAGACACATTAGCCTCTTATTAAGAAAGAGTAAACACCCTGCCTTGGGTTTGCAGCTTGGGAGGTGTTGTATCTATCTGGGGGCAATTCTTGATAATGTGCCCTGGCTTCTTACACTTGTAAGAAGTCACTATGGACTGCTATATGCATGACTAAGTCCTTAAGGGCTACACCTTCCTTCCTTTCAGTGGCCTCCTACTCCATTGCACCTTGCTCTTCTTTTTACTGGTAGGTGTAGAGCTAGCACCCTCCTCTAATTTTAGTGGCTTTGATTTTGGAGCCCCCCTCTAACCAGATATTGTAGCAACAAGCATAATCTCTCTCAAATTATTCTCAATCACTCTGCTAATCTTCACAAGGGTATTGAAGTTTTAGATCCTATGTAGAGTCACTCTGTCTCTAATCAGGGGCTTTAACCTGATCTCAAATTACTCGCACCTTCAGGGTTCATTATCATATCTTTGGAGGTAAAAAGAATACCAAGACAACTCTATGAATCTGGCCATGTACTGATCTACCGTTATGTCATCGATCTGTTTCAGCCCATAAATTATACCTCTTTCTACTTTTTCACAGAACTAGAGAAATACTTCTCATAAAAATGCACTAGGAAGTTTTCTTAGGTAATCTGCAAATTTCTAGTCTCCATCAGAGATTTCGTGCTGCGCCACCACTTGTCAGCTTCTTTCTGTAGCATGAAGGTGGCCAGCTGGGCTTTCTGTTCAGAGGTGCAATCAATCATTGTAAAAATCTTCTCAATCTCCATCACTTAGGCCTCTACCTTATCCATATCCAATTCCCCCTCAAACACGAACAGGTTGTTCTTTTTAAATTGATTCAATTGTTTCTGAATGGATGGTGGAGTCTGAGTTAGCTCCTGTGGGGAAGTGGGGGTGGAACACTCGAAGTAGAAGGCTGAGACTGAAGCTGAGGGACCTCTCTCCTGGCTTCTTCCTGTCTAGCCAAGGAGTCCTGCAACCACATAATCATCTCATGCTGCTGCTACATAATGTATTTCTGCTGGGCTATCACGTTTGCAAATTTGTTAATTCGATATATGACAGCCTACAAGGAATCCTAGGATTCAACCTCTGAGCCCATAACCAGTTTGCCGCTACCTCTGCCTCTTCTTGTCTCAACAATTTTCACTAAAAAAGAGTCACAACTTTGCCCACAAATACAATTCAAGCACATATACACAGATATTTCACCTGAAAATAAACCAATTACACCACTCAAGAGTCAAACACCGAGTAAAACCTTTGCTCTAATACCAATAAATGTAACACCATATTCTTTCTAACATTGATCCCCATCTTGCAAGTGGGATTATATAATTCATCAAAGAAATCCCAAGAAAATGCATTAAAATAATGAATTAAATTACGTTGCATAGCGAATAAATTTTTCATTTCGCATCTTCGGCACCTCATGCACTCACCAACAAAATTTTTTAATTATTTTTCATTCATACAAATCATAAAATTCTAAAAACTTAGCACAAACCATGAATCAAGAGTCAAAAATCCTAAAATTCCCTTCATTCTTCACGGCTATCCAGTGATAAATTTTAGGGGCAACTTTGAACAATCATAACTAATTCTAAAAAAATTAAAATCAAGCAAATTATAGCTTGTTGGAAATCTCTGGGTGTTAACTTCACACTAAAAATAATTCCCAACCACGAAAATCTCATCTTAACTATGCATGATTATAGAAAATGCAGGGAGGTAGAGTTGTCTAGAAATCTAATACAACTTACTGATATCAACTTTGGAAATTCGTAATTAATTCCAAAAAAATCTAATCCATGCAATCTATACCAATTTAGAAAGCTACAGATGTTATCTAGAGGAAAAAAATAGTTCCAAACTAATTCAAGAGCATTAGACTCTAAAAATCAATCAAAAGTAACACAGGTCTGGAGGTGCACCTAGAACAGAATAGCAACTTCAAAAATTAATATCTCCCTCTCTAGACTTCCAAATGAGGTACTTCTAATTGTCACAAGTCACTGGAAAGGTCTAGTTTCTCCTTGTAAAATTTCATGACAATTGGACATCGTTTGCCCTATGATTGACATAGATCAAAATTCGGACCAAATGAACAGTACACTGACCAAAATCAAAAACATTTTCAATTTCAAAAATTTTGTAGACTTCCAAATAATACCCATTGTAGCTTTCCAAAAATCTCTCAATAGGTCCTAGATGCATGTCAAATTTTAGATCAAAGAGAGCTCATTTGGATAGAAAACGGCATAGCCCCACAATAAGGTCAATTTTGTCTCTTAAAAGGTATCACTTTAGTCCAAATGGCTTCTTTAATGGTTTAACACCTCTTGGACAAGTTTAAAAGAATGAATATGACTTGTAGGAATGACCCAATTAGTCTCAAGTCTCATGCATCTCAATTTGGCTACCCTACACTTACGAATGCATGTATCCAAGTATGCATACAAGGGTTCAAATTTCAAATTTCACATTTCCATTGTTTTGGCACCATACAATGTTCATGCATCATTCATACATAATATTACATTAGTTTAATGGTTTACAAGTCAAAAATATTATATACATATCCACTTTGGTATTTAGGTACAAGAAAAACTACATAACCATCAAAGTGTAGCTTCTCAAGACCTTTAGCTTGCATTCCTTACTTCTTGAACATCACCTAAGCATTTCAAGATAATGGAGGATAGGGGAGCGAAATTCCTAGAACCTCAATAGTTCACACACTCATTTACACATATATTCATGGCATATACACATCAAAACATATGTATGAAAGGTTGGACAACCATAAAGTATGCAAAGTCACAATTTTCATGCCACCTATTCACATTCAACCCAAGAACATGCTCTAAGGACTTTTGGCTTTGCCTCACCCCATTTCTAGGACTTTTGGATTTGTCTCACTTTTGGTCTAAGGACTTTTGACTTGGCCTCATCTATTCAAAGGACTTTTAGCCTTGTCTCACCCATGCTATAAGACTTTTGACATTTCCTCACCTTTATTAAGGGAATTTTGGCATCACCTCACCCTTATGAGTCATTTCCATAACCAAGGCCATTCAAGAATACACATTGTTACCAATGCAATTTCAAGATATCAAGTGGCATGTTCTCAAGTCATACAAGCATGCATAAGCACCCAATGACATACATACACATAAGAATGCAAGGAGAATGAGGTGGAGAGCTACCTTTAACTTGATGCAAGCTTTACTTGGCTTGTTCCTTTCCTTTTTCAACCTCACAAGTACACCTAGGTGGTTGAATGTTCTCTTGGCCTAAACATCATAATTAACACATAATTCTGCACTTGAAGCAAGCCAAGACACTAAACTCACTCTTAAATACGCACTTGGTTCTATAAGTTGCATAATAGTTCCATAAATGACCTATTGAAGCAACATTCACAATTCAAGCTCTAGGGTCCTATTTCTTTCCATTTCTAGGCCTCTTGGCCTCATTCAAAGTCCTTGAAGCCCTCACACAATTATTTACACAAACTTATAATCAAGTTACTTCACAGAGCACCATTATGGACACCATTGTCTCATCTCTCAATCCATGGCTCCTAAATTTTTTTCAATGGTTTCTCTCATCTTCTAACATTATATAAAGTCTCAAACCATGGCTAGAACAATTTAAAACATCCCTTAACCCATGGAACCTTGCTTGGCCGATATTAGCACCATGGAAGGGTTTCTTAGAGTTTCAAACTTTTTCTTGATGGGAGAGCCACTTGGGAAGGTTTCTAGAGGTCTTAGGAGCTCAAGGGAACACTTAGATGGCCAAGGAAATACACACACAAAATTAAATTTTTCAAAACCCTAAAGAAACCTACACTTTTCTATCTTGATTTCTATTAGTTTTTATTGTAATTTTTTGCCATATTGCTCTTTCTTATAGTCTAAAACTCTAGTTCCTCTCTTGTTTTTGGGCAGAAAATCCTTCCCTCCCTTGGTTTTGTTCTTGGCTGAAATACACACAAAGGGAGAACAAGAAGAAGAAGCAACAAAAACAAGCAATTACCTTGGTTTCAAGTGTGCTTTCAAGAGCCTTTCTCCTTGATTTGCTTCTCCTTAAGAATTTCGAATTATTCCCCCCTTTTTGGTCGACTTTCTTCTGCCCAAAATACAGAAAAGAGACAACTTCTTGAGGCACACCAAGAGAGGGAGAGAAGGAGGAAGAAAAGCCAATAAAGGTAGGACAAATTCAAGAATTTCATGTTCCTTCTTCTTTCAATTTTGTTTCCCTCCTTCCATGCTTTCTTTCCATAGTTTATTTGAGTGAATTGGTTCTAGAACTTAGAAGGGCAATTCAAAAATTTTGAGAAGAGGCAAACCAAGAAGAAGAAGCTTTGAAAGCACACTTAAAACCAAGGTAATTGCTTGTTTTTATTGTTTCTTCTCCTTGCTCTATGGATGGGTGTGTTCGGCCAAACCAAAACCAAGAGAGGGGTGAAAGTTCTGTCCAAAAACAAGAGAGGAACTAGGGTTTTAGACCATAGAAAAGAGGAATATGGCAAGAAATTTCAAGGAAAACTAATAGAAATCAATATAGGAAAGTGTTGAGTCCTTGGAAGTTTTGCAAAAATTTGATTTTGTGTGAATATTTTCTTGGCTATCTAAGTGTTCCCTTGAGCTCTTAAGATTCCTAGAAACCTCTCCAAGTGGCTTTTCCATCAAGAAAAATTTTGAAACTCCAAGAACCCCTTCCATGGTGCTTATCTCGGCCTAACTAGGTTCAATGGGCTATGGAGTGTTTTAAATTGTTCTAACCTTAGTTTGGGACTTTATATGATGTTAGAAGATGGGAGAAACCATTGAAAAAAAATTAGAAGCCATAGATTGGGAGATGGGACAATGGTGTCCATAATGGTGCTTTGTGAAACAACTTGATTCTAAACTTGTACAAATGATTGTGTGAGGGCTCCAAGGACTTTGAATGAAGCCAAGTGACTTAGAAATGAAAAGAGAATGGAGCCTAGAGTTTAAATGATGAAAGTTGCTTTAATAGGCCATTTATGAAACCATTATGCCACTTATAGAACCAAGTGTGTATTTAAGAGTGAATTCAGTGTCTTGTCTTGCTTCAAGTGCATGATTATATGCTATTCATGATGTTTGGGTCAAGAGAATCCCATCCCACCTAAGTGCACTTGTGAAACTAAGAAAGGGAATGAACAAACCAAGTAAAGCTTGCATCAAGTTAAAAGTAGCTTTCCATCTCATTCTCCTTACATTCTTGTATGCATATGTATGTCATTATGTGCTTGTGTGTGCTCTTGCGACTTGAGAACATGCCACTTGATGTCTTGAGATTGCATTGGTACCAATGTGTTTTCTTAAATAACTTTGATTGTGGAAATGGCTCATAAGGGTGAAATGATGTCAAAAGTTCCTTAGTGAAAGTGAGGAGATGCTAAAAGTCTCATGGTATGGGTGAAACTAGGCCAAAAGTCCTTTAGATGAGTGAGGACAAGTCAAAAGTCCCTAGGCCAAAGGTGAGACATATCCAAAAGTCTTACAAATAGGGTGAGGCAAAATCAAAAGTCCATAGAGCTTCTTGATGACATGATTGTGAAAGTGTGGCATGAAAATCTTGAAAATGTTTATTCATGATCCATGTAGCTTGTTTACTTGTACACTTGATATATGTATACATTGAATGTGTATGTGAACGGGTATTTGAGCTATTGAGATTTTAGGAATCTCACTCCACTTTCCCCTTTCTGCTTGAAATACTTAGGTGGTGCCCAAAATCAAAAGGATGCAAGCCAAGCATCTTGAAGAGACTACACTTGAGTTTTTGTAGATTTTGAATATTTAGTGATCAAATGGATATGTATATATTATTTTTGACTTATGAATCATTGAAAAATTGTAATGTTATATGCAAATGATGTATGAACATTGTATGGTCCCAAGACAATGGGAATGTGAAATTTGAAACCTTGTGTGCATACTTGGATACATGCATTCTTGAGTGTGGGATAGCCAAATTGACATGCATGAGGTTTGAAACCAAAGTCACATTTATGCTTTTAAACTTGCCTAAAAGGTGTCAAACCATTAAGGAAGTCATTTGGACAAAGTTGACATCTTGAAGGTAAAAATGACCATTTCATGAGGCTATGTCACTTTCTGTCCAAATGAGTTCTTCTTGGTTTGAAATTTGGCATGTATCTAAAGCTTGTTGAGAACTTTTTAGGAAGCTAAAATAAGTAATATCTGAAGGTCTGTGAAAGTTTTGGCAAATTTTTGAAGTTGGCTGAAAAACCAAGATTTGATGATGTTACTGTTTATTTGGTCCGAAATGAATCTTTGTGACTCATGGAGCAAATGACGTCCAATTGCTATGACATTTTACAGAGAGAAACTAGACCTTCCCAGTGACCTGTGTCAATTGGAAGCACCTCATTTAGATATCTAAAGAGGGATATATAAATCTTTGAAGTTGTTGTTCTATTCCAAATGCACTTCCAGACCCGTGTTACTATTTGATGGATTTTTGTTGTCTAAATACTCTTGGATTGGTCTAGAACTATTTTTCTCCTCTAGTTAGCATCTGTAACTTTCCAAATTGGTATAGAATGCATGGATTAGATTTTTCTGCAATTAATTATGAATTTTAAAAGTTTATATCAATAAGCTATATCAAATTTTTGAATAACTCGACCTCCTTACTTTTTTCTAATGTCAAACATGATCCAGATAAGATTTTCATGGCTGGGAATTATCTTTAGTATAAATTTGACATCTAGAGCTTTTCAAAAAGTTATGGTTTGTATGATTTCAATTTTTCTACATTTAATTATAATTTTTTAAATTTTTCCTTGAAATCTGTCACTATATAACCGCGAAGAATGAAGGGAAATTCAGGGTTTTTGACTTAGAAACCATAGATTACTTGATATTTTGAGTGGATTGTGATTTGTTACAATGATAAATGACTAGAGAATGTTATTGGATAATCCATGGGACCCACATAACGCAAATTGAAAAATTTTACCCTGGCATAACGCTATAAAGTGCATGAAAATGTGATTTTTTCTTAATAATTCCCTATGAACATGCACTTAATTATCTTGAATGGAATGATATGATGGAAATAAATATATGGTATGACAAGTACTTAGATGAAGAATTGTAGGAATCAAAACTAACCAATGTAACACCATTGAAATAAGTTAATTTTGTGAAGCAAATCCATTATAACTAAGGAATAGGCCAGATTGATGCAAACATCACTAGGAAGCATTCATTCAATCATGCTTGTACTGTCCCCCAACATGTCATCCGTTTACTTAATGATATTAGGTTGAATAATACAATATTACAAACTCAGGTTAACTGCCTTTCAAAACCTTATTCCCCTAGAAAAAGTGCCTAGCATGATTATATCTAATTTGACGGTGGTTTGTAACGTCTTAATGTAACTACTACAATACTGACACTGTTAGGTTTTCGGGGTTGCAAAGTTCCAGATCATGAAGGTGATGTGAAGTTATAACCAACCAATTTCCTACGCATTCAAAAATATCACCACTCCCTCGGTCAGTATCAGCCCACTGAATTGCCTAGAAAGCCTTCGGTCTTTTAAGTCTAAGCAATTTCTATCATGAATCTAAATGATCCCAATTTCCGAGTGTTAAAAGGGGGGTATGCTTCTATGATTTATAACACTCTTGAAAAAAAAAAAATTCAACTGAAATTTCTCATATGGCCGCCAGACTCAAAGCTGCACTATTTCTACTTTCAAAGATGATACCTTAGTTACAAGTTTTCGATTTGCTTACAAGTACTTTAGTGCTGTAGTAAATTAACGCAGGATCATCTATTCTAAAATCACATTATTTTATCACAACAAGAGAAACACTACAATCTCATAAAAGGTTTACAAAAATCCGGAGTGGGAATTAGAGGAATAACATAAGGAATATATCTAAAGATTCTAGACCTATATTGTGTCCAAAGACTTCCCAATTCCCACTCCCTCAAATCTAACTTTCCACCTATCGGTTCCACTAGAACTCACTTGGTCTCCAAATTACACAATTCAAATCAATAGAGCTAGGGACAAAGAAAAAAGAGAGAGAGAATTACAAACAAGGACCCAAAGTTTAAAAAAAAAAATTATTTTACAAGATTTATTAACATTGTTTTATGATAGATTACTACTATCTCTAATCCAAACTAGTAGTATTTAGTGATAACAAGTCCAGCCAAAATAATTTTTTTTAACTCTAAATCCTTATTTGTAATTCTTCCCAAAAAAACATGGGCTTAATTAAATTGCAAAGTGCGAAAATTAAGAGGGTTATTAAATCCAAATAGTATAGACCAATTTACCTTATTAATAGAATATGGGAAACTATTATGCATGTTACAAAATACATTAATGTGCTAGCTTGGATGCGAAATTTATACAGACAGTTTGTACCAGTTTCGTTTTGTGCAGCATATCCCATACATGAATACAAATGTCATTTCTTTTCCGGTACAACCATTTTGAAATTGTATCCAGTAGAGAATCATGTTTTCCATCACATCTGAAGTTATATCATCTCTTTTTTTCTTTTTTAAAGCAAATAAGCCAGCTATACTCAGTTCTAGCAGACTTCCCCACTTAAATCCCACTGCATCTACATCTTACTCTCAATGAAGGTCACCCTCTTCTATATTCCTTGATCTATTCACAACTTATCGGTTGTGTACTACAACATCCTCATCCCAATGTAACCTAATGACAGTCCAAGATTTGGTACCACAGTGCAATGGAACAAGTATAATAGCCGATAGAGAGAATACTATAAACAGGCACTTGACCTTACCAAATTATGTCTTCAATTGCTCATCCTGAATTCTATTAATTACTTTCTCCTCAATAACATTCACTTCATAGAATGCGATGAGGTGCTGCAAGTGATTTCCCTATATATTACTTTTTTAATTAAACATCATCATACACCCTAATCCTTTCACATTCCTATTGAATTGACACGTTACATAACACTCCTGTGACAATAGACAAAACGAAATTAAAATCTAGTGCCGGTCAATTACGAAGTTGATTTTTGTTCGGGGCATCAAGAATGATAAGTTGACATTTGATTATCACAATATATACATCCCAAAACAAGCATCATCACCCACTAAAATAGCTCATAAAAGAGACAAACTACATTCCTAGTTGAACATAACCACCAATACTTACATACTTCCTCACTAGCTTGACTAATATATGATTTCTAAACAAAAGAAAGGGGTTATTGATCATAAATTGAGTAATTACCACAAGGTCAATATTCCAGATGTCTACAACTAGGAATTTCCAAAACGTATATAGAAGCCTGTAGGACCAGATTCTTGTTTACATATTGACATAAAGACTTGAAAAGGAATTTAGTATACAAATGCTGATCATAAGTCTTTACTATCCTGAAAATTTTCAAAATCAAATTTTGATGCCTCCAAGCCTGCATATATACGGAAAAATATTGCACCCAGCTCAGGTGTATACAGAACCAAAATTGCCCTTTAAATCAGAACCACCAGAATCACCAAATAAGCTAGCGACCAATTTTTTTAAAAGTAGGAGTGCCATGTCAAACAAACTAAATAAAGAAACTTTTAAAAGCATGGTTTCCATACTCCTTGTTTAAACAGATAGCGCTTTACTTCAAATAGAAAATACATCAACATTAGACCAACGAGCATGAAATCCGGCAAATTCCCACGTCTCAATTTTTTTTTTTAAACCACAAAAGATAAACCTTTCTCCTCAAAAACTTTGTTAAATGAAATATCTATATGCTTCTAAATCAATCGACAAGAATGTAATTTTTGGTTAATTTACATTCATGAGAGTTTACCCATATAATCTAACTTATTAGAAGTTCACAAAGGCCCAAGCATAACAATTTCTCATGCCCTGATACTATCATATTCACCCAAATCTTGGAATAAGATTTCTTGGCTGAGCGGGAAGATCTCATCCCAAAAATTGCAGGAGGACTATAATTAAAGCCCCCCTTTATGCAAAATATCATACCATTAAAACATTATTCAATCTCATAATTCATACACTATCAGAATTAGAATTCCACGCAAATTCAATATCGAATTACAAAGTTGCAATACGATAACTTAGTACCTAATGAAGAAATTTCTGATATAATTTCAACGTACCAGATTAATATTATTCTAAGTAACTTTCAACATCCAATCCTTACTTTCACCATACATCATGTCATTCAAAATGACTTCTAGTACCTCCAAACAATGCGCCATACGGCGTGACACATCTTTGAACCCTTCTACATCATTGTGTATCATAACCAATCAGAATCATAATTTCGCCCAGTAATTGTTACAGCGTTTCTTGCCAAAGAATTTAGCATTCAGACCCACCCAACCAGCCACAATGATACCCATGATTTCATATGTAGTCCCACAGTTTGCTCGAATTATACCTAATTACTAGAACGCTTATAACTGCTCGGTACAACTTTCTAGGTTCTCATCCATCACTACTGAATCTATTAACATAGCTACACTTAACATTGGGCTGCAAAATTTAACATACCTACTTTTATACATGATCCAATCAAGAATTTACGCAGATTCATTATGGATAAAACAAAATTGGAGTGGAATACTTAGCACCCAATGAAGACATTCTATTTCCATTTCGAATTTGAATTTCAACTGAACCCAGACACGAGTAAAATCAGCATGCACAAAAGAGGGACAGTTCTCAGACCATAAATTATCATATACAACAACTTAGATACTTCTCAAGGAATACGTTGAAAGAAAAGGAAGTTTAACATCTTATAAGACCTCTAATGATGCCACAATCATAATTATACCCGAGTTTCATAATGACGGTTGAGGTCCCATAAGAGAACACTTACTCCACAAACTACAAGGCAACATAAACTCTGATACCAACTTTGTCACACTCTAAAACCAGAGGTGTGACTAGCACTAGTACGAGATCAATCTCATATCTATTAGCCTAACAGATCAACCATAAAGCATACTTCCCTAGCATACCACTTATTAGTCTAAAACCCTTAATTACATAAGTAGCTTATTTCTTGCAGAAATTTCAACAGAATGTCACTTAGAAATAAGACATCCCAAAATTTCTACCACATAACATCAACCCTCCAACCAATAATCTATGCAACTACACTAAAGCAGGGAATTCTACCTATGGACTTTGTGGAGCTATAATTAAATTACAAAATTAAGTCAACAAAATCAACAAGATAAATGACGCCCATGCAAAAGGATGTAGGACTCACCCAAAAAGAATTCCTAGTTATTACTAGACTACTAGAGAAGACTCAAGTTCAGCTCTATTATTCGAAAGACCAAATGTCCAATAAGTAAATAACATCTCACCTTTTAATAATTAAATGAATAAATACAAAAATATAGAAATAAGTAGGTAAGTGGGTAAGACATCTTACGAAAACATCTTGCAAAAGCCTTTATAATCTAAAACCATTATTTAGAATATAGTAGTTTGGTTTTGTAAATGAAATTTAAATATGAGGAACATACTAAGTCATGATAATCACATAGTTTGAAGCCAACATAAATAACAATAATATAAAGTATGTAACTTTTAAAATACGCATATGAAAGTTTTCCTGAAAAAAAAAATATTTCTTTCAAAAACCTTTTTTGTTGAAAGGAATTTCCTTAAAACTGTATAGTAATCGTGGGTTCATAGCCCACTTGAGAAAATAATTGTTCATCGTGGACACATAATCCACGTCGAGTCGTAAGTCTTTATCTCATGTACAATAGTATCCTTCTATTCCAAGTGTGTTGGTTGATACATGGGATTTGCATCTCCTATATCTCATGCTAGCTAGAGTTCAACCAAAATGCATCAAAGGCTAACAAATCTGCTGTTAGCAACCAGTGTTCTGTAACCAGTCCCTCCCCAAAAGAAAAAAAATTTACTACCATGTATGGAATCACCTTCATTCCAATTTGTATTTAAACATTTCTCATTCATAACCAACAAAAGGATCTATAAAAATTTCTCAAGATTACTTCCATTAATTCCATACATGTGTCAATTACTTGTAATTCAAGAAATGCAATATACTTAAAACATTTCTTATTCAAAATCAGTGCAAATAGACTTTTAATAATTTTAAAAAGCTTTTATCTTTTACTAAATATAAAGATGCAAGATATGAAATTATAAAATAAGAGAGCATGTGATAGCGCGTTATCTAATCACCTTACAAAGGTGACACTATGATATTTTCTATCGTTTCTTGCACTATTTCACCAAATGAGAAGTCTTTGGAATTTCCTACAATACAAATTAAAGCGATTTTCATAACTTTGATTACCTTTAATTGTTACATAATGAAAGTGATCCATAATTCCCAATACTTGAAGTCTTGCTTAACTTACAAAAGTTTTTTTTTTTCATAATCGTTTATGCACTTTACCACAGCTACATAATGTAATTGCACATTCTACTAAATTCCAAGACCCAAGCCTCCATCCCAACCTTCTAATCGTTTTCTAACTTTAAGTGCCTCTACACTAAATTTATAATTTAGAGTTAAGCTTAAGAATTGTACCTTAATAATTTCTAGTCTAGTATCGTTTATTAACAGTTTATGCTTAACCAAATCAGTGCCTATATTAACCCCTTTTTCTTATTATTATAATAATTGACCCAATTTATTAGTCGAAGTACCCAACCTCTCACAATTGTGGTTATTTCTTACCTTCTCAGTCTAGTCATAAGGTGGCCCATAGTATCTCCCAAGGGCCATTTTAAATGGTTTCCTATGCATCTTAAATTTCATTATTATCTCCTCACGTGATCCAATAGTGAGGAAAAAAAAATCCTCCTTGCTTATATTAACAGGACAATCCACAAAATGGAGTCAGTCACAACATACCCTCGAAGACTAGAGTTTTTTCCATTGCTCAAAGCGTGATCCTTTTAAAGAAATCCAAGATGTACCCTACGGCCAGCTCTGGGAATGCAAGTAACAAATACAAGTGTAGAAACAAGTAAGCTACTGATTACTAGACGACAACTAGAAAGTACAAAAGGTAAAACTAAGATGGATGTGGTAAACATGAATGGAGAAGTTCGCTATTTTAAAGGATGAACATGAGAGATATGTACCATGTAGGATTACTGTGTATTAACTTGATGGGATGATGGAAAAACTTCAAACCAGTTAACAAGAGCCATAGTTGATGCAAAAAAGAAAAAAATCGAAAATCAGCCAAACACCCACATTTTGGTCAACAGGGCACGATAGGTAGCTAAAATTTTCACAAAAAGAAGGCTTTAACCAAAGTGATCGAGGCAGAGCAATATGGCAAATAAGCATACAGGAAACGAAAAGGAAAAAGGAAACTGAAATTCTGAACACAATGGTGTGGGGGGGAGGAGAAAACCCAACAAAAACATCTTACCAGCTAATGAAAACATGCCAATACCGAAGTGAGCAGCTAAAAACGTTTGCTTGAAGGCCCAGGAATGGGTATTCAAAACTCACAAGGTTAAGGAAGGATGAAGTAGAGCAGAACGAGAAAAGAAAAGCAGATGGTGTCTTCTGTTTCTCTCTCCAAACCCGCAACTAGAGTAGAACGAATACGAAGACAAAGGAGAGAGCTCCGGTGAGGGGGGGGGGGGGGTACATGCAGAAACAAGGCAGAATATGTGGAAGAAAAAGATGATGTTACAATCTTAAGCTCAAGGAGTGACACGCGGATCTGATACCCATAAAATGCAACGGGCCTCTTAGCAATTTAGAAAAAACGAGTGGCTAGAAAAATTAAAAAATTCAACTAGTCCTTGGATAGCAATGGATGATCACCATGTTTGGTATCCTGAAGTGGGAGAAAGATTGAGATTGCTGAGGGCTCTCCCTGAAACAAGGGAGTGTCCGATCCTCCAGCCTGTCGAAGGAGAGCACGCTGCTACGTGGGAGACGACTCCTTTCAGACAATTTTGCCTTTGGTCTCTGTATGCTTGCGCAAGGTCCTCTTTCCCACGCTATTGAAGACAGTTGTCGGCCACCACTCCAAGAGGTTGTTGCCGCCACGGTCTGCTATCACTAAGTCCTCATCCGGTCACCGTCCATCAAATTCCGTGGGGTAGAGGTGACCAAGCTCTTGTCCGTCAAAGGGTTTCAGGGCCGTCGTACACTGTACAAGCAACAAACTATTAGTGGGATTTGGGTAAGGTATGAAATCGATTTTTCCCCCCTTTTTGGCTTTGATTTTGACTTTGGGTGGTTCGGGGTATGTATGAACAGCTAGTGGGATTTTGATTTCAATTTTGTTCGTAGTTTTCCATATATTCCTCTTTTTTTGGCCTTATTCCATATATTCCTTATTAGTTCAAAACATATTATTTAAGCATTGCCAACTGCTAACTGCTATTTGGTTGTTTCTGTAAATAGTTTATACATGTTCTCAAAATGACAAGTTATAAAAAGAAATTGTGGATTAGATCAATCATATATTTGAAGGAAATTAATTATAATGAGACCCTTCCAAACTACAAATATAGCTAGTAGAACTGCAACACTTGAGTATTACAAGGCAAAATCAAAATCAAAGTCTTGTAAGAAGTCCCATGCCTTTTTTACTTATAACTGCTATCTTTGTTTGCTTGTTGTGGCACTTGAAAATTTAAGGGAAGGTACTGAGAGATAAATTTACTCCAATCTTTTTTATGTTTTGCTTTTATCGGTTTCATTGGTTGCAGTTATCTAAAAGAGTCTATTGTGGTGGTGTCTTGTTCTGGAGTGGGAGGTTTACTAGAGAGAATTAAAAGGGTGAAAGATTGAAAGTGAAGGGAAAGCTTAGGCTTACATGGGGAACTTGAGTAGGCCCATTTGAAAGAGTCTAATCAATTGTTGATTTCTGTGCTTAGTCTACTTTAATTACCTAATTTATTGATGTTGGTTGTTTTGTGAATGTACATGCTTAATTTTAGAATCTTCGTACTCCAAGGGAATTTTAGAGGTCTTGTGCTGCTTCACATCAACATAATCTAGAACATTAAATTATACAATGTGATTTGGTTAATTTAAAAACAAAACTGATGGGTGAAATTGTTGCTTAAAAAGTCATATATGTTGGTTTGTTGGTTCATACCTCTGCACAAAAACCACCAAGAGAATAACTTGGAAGTAGTCAATATATCATTATAAAGTTATGTGGATATGGTTTTCTCTTTTGGACTAAGTTGTTTTTCGGGTTGGAAGAATAAATTAGATTAAAGATACATGGCAGCTATTGCTACTATCTCTGTTTCTCCATGGATGGCTTATTTTCTGCTATATACTATTCTTTCTCTCTCTTTTCTTTCTCGTCTTGCCTATGGTCCAAAATTTAATTTGTAGTTAGGTTTTCATGATCTACATTGAACTATCCTACTTTGGTTGTGGCTTATAATATTTGCATAAATGTTACGTATGTGCCAGATCCTTTCTTGATATTGTCCAAATCCTCCATGGAGTTTAAACGGGTTGATTGTGTTTCGTATAGGCTTTAGGTAGTTACAAACAATTTGGAAGTTTAGTATTTGGCAATTTTTTTTTATGTTATAGATTGATAACTTTATCCAATGAGCAATTTGTTTTATATATTTATTTGGCGTTTTACTATTTGGTTTATATATTATAGAATATAGTTTTTATTTTTTGGAGTCATAATATTTAATTTTTTTTACATGTTATAGATTATAATATTTGGTTTATAGATTGCAATTCTCCATGTTTTTATTTTAAAATGAGCAACTTGGTTTATATATTTTTTTAATTTAAAAAATTAAAATTGTATTTTTTTTTAGGTGTTGTCCTATTATTGGTGATTAAAAAACCCTTTTTCTTATTTTTAAAAAATAAAAATGAATAATTTTATATTTTTTCAATTAGAGGTAATTAAAAATGATTTTTCAGGTTAAAATATTATTATTTTATTATTCTTGTAATTAAAAATGATTATTTCATTATTTTTTATTACTATTGGTAATTTAAATTGATTATTTTATTATTTTTTTCATAATTATTGATAATTAAAAATAATTATTTTATTGTATTTTATAATTATTAGTAAGTAAAAATGATTAGAGGTATTTTGGTCTTCTAATCCCTCCTTCATTCCATTTCAAATTCATTTCTATCCAACCAAATATAAATAATCGTACCATTTCTTAAAACAAAAAAAAAAGACATGATTAGCATTGTTAACAATAAAAACTGAATTTATTACATCTTTTGCAATAATGCAAGAGGTAGTGTAGCTAAGCAAATTCTTGAAACATTTAGAGATTTTTTGGTAGTCCAATAGATCTAAATCTATTATGTTGTGATATTCAAGCTATCATAATTTACACTAAATATCCTAACTATCGTAACTAGATTAAACACATTAATTTTATTAAAGATGCCATTACACACAAAACAATATTAGATTGTGGAATTGTGTTTTGTTTCCTTCATTTGAATGATTTTTTAACATAATGTATGAATGTATTTTGGAATAAATGAATTTATTATTTATTAATTCCTCGAATTAGACATATACACAATACGATAATATGTCATAGGTTGACAAAGTTAACTTTCTCACATGAGCAATTACCTTGAGCAATTATAAGAAACAAGTCAAGATGAGATATTTTTCTTTCTTAGCATTAGGAAAAGCTACCAAAGGACACTGAGTGGTAAGTAAGAACACAACATGATTAATAATATCACCTTGGTAAGAGACTAGGATTAGATTCAAAAAGAGATGTGGTATGAGGATTGAATTATGAATATCCATTGTCCATAATTCCTATAATCATATGTGACACCTCCTCCAAGCACAATGAGAGCGAAGCAAAGTGTTAGGATATGGGTTAAGTACGAGGTGTACCTAAATTAAGATCTATACAATGTGAAATGAAAAAGACCATCATACTATCTTGTGGAACAAGAGGCATATCATAACATGTGTTTCCTATTACATGTGCTTCATAATTGCAAGCTTAAAAAGTAAGTGAGTAAATCCTTATTTCATTGCTATGTGAATCCTAGAAAGAAACAACAATCCTTTCACTAATACTCTCATAACTTTAACAGTATTTTAAGATGATAGGTTATTGTAGGCTACCTTAGTATGTATCCAAAGATTGTGATAATGCGACATGAAAGAACAATGTTAGGAAAGCAACTAATTTTGATTTTAGTGGAATGTGGGCAAAAGAAAAATTGGGTCCAATATATACACTATACTTGTGTTTGAGACATGTCCATTATAAGGCTATTTCAAAAAGCATTATAAGCATAGACACAAGCCATACATTGGAGATTACAAAGTAGGACTCTAAGTAATTGAAATTCATGAGAAATTAGTGATACTACATGTAAAGTGTATATGGACATTTAAGGCATCCAAAGTACATTCATGACATATTAATAAATAAAAAAAGTTATAGACTCTTATGCCCGTTTTGAAAAAGATTGCTAATCTAAGAGTTCATAAACACAGTGTTTAAATAATCATGACAAGCACTTAGTATGAAAATCCGACAAGAAAGATGTAAAAACTTCATTTTCAAAGAAAATTTTATGTAAATTTATTTCATCATATGCGAGTAGGAGATATTAAATTTGAAGCACCCATGATAGGATGCCCCAATTCAGATTTAACCTAACTAGTTAATTGAATTAATTAAATTATTGGAATAATTAATTACTTATTATTTAATAATTATTTTTAAATATTGAAAATTCGAAATTCAAGATGAGTTACATGTATCCTATTATATATATATATATTATTAAGGGATATAAAAAGGGGACTAGGGTAACATCTTAATCCTAAAAGAAACATAAGAGAAAAAAAAAATACACAAAGCAAGAAAGCGGCTACTTTCCTATGAGATTTTAGGTGCTGTGAAAATAAGCAAAGTCCAAAAAGGTGATTTGCGAAACCGAAAAGGCCAATAATTAGAGTGGAGTGCAAAAAATTAAAAGAAAAAAAAATCAAAAGAGTATCAAGTACATAATTCTTCCATAGCGATCTTCAGATCAATTTTCAAATTTTTTTCTATCAAGGGCAAACGATATACAATGAAGCACAAATAAGAGTTAAAAACACATTGCATCATATCATAAGTGTCATTAACTCTCCACAAGCAATATAATCTTATTTTAGCTAAGCTACTTGCAGTTTTCGAGATATTATAACTTTTGAGAGCCTAAGATCATGCTTTCGAGTACTGTCACTTGGAGATTAATCAAGTATTATGTCTTTCAATTGTTGAACATAGATAGATAGGTTCTATTTATTGCATGTGCATGTCTTTAAGGTTTTAACATGTTACGTTCCGTAGCTTTATTTATTTATTTTAAATACTGGTGCCATGGCTTCACCATTTCTATGCAGTTCACACTAAAATCTCCACATACATACACACACACACACACACACACATATATATATATATGCCCCTTGAAACATATTTATTATAATGTTTCTTAATGATTAAAGAACTAATCTTTTAAAATAGATATGTTGTGAATAATTAAATTGATAAATAAAACTGTTAAAATGATTTGAAATATTGATAAACATTATATTAAAGTAGAATAGGTGAATCTTGATGACATATGATTTGAAACTTCTAACTAAGTTTAAAATTTAAAACAAATGCTTTTATAGGAATTTTTCTTAAATTTTGTTAAAATTATACAGACATTTTTTTTAAAATATGTACTTTAATCAAATTTTGCGTCTTAAATGGTTTGAACATATGTAGAAAAGATTTATAGAAGTCTCAAGAAAAAGAATATATTAAATAGAGAGTAGTCCAATAATTAAAAGTTGAGGAAGACCACGAAAATCTATAGACAAAACTATTAAGAAAAATTTTGATTTAAATGGTTTATCTAAAAATATGATTTATAATATAATTTTGTGGCATCGTTTAATCCATGTGGCCGACCTCATTTAATGGGAGAAGCCCTTGTTAGTGTTGTTGTTGTACTTTAGCTAAATTTTAAAATTTTTTTACTAAAATATTCTTTAATAACTAAGTTTAATAATGAAGATAAACATTAGGCTTATTTGAGTATTCACTTGAATTTGAACTCTTTGCCCACTGAGAAAGGCCCGATTACATGAGCATATTGTACTTGGGTTCTACTTTATTACTATTATATAGACAGACTTAAATTTTGAAGATTGAAATGTAAGGGGACAACTCATATGGATTGGTACTATATGAATAAAAACATATAAAATTATATAACTATGATTAAGTTTAATATATTGTTTCAAATACTGATTGAATACTAATAATTCAAATTTTAAAATTACTAGAAGATTGTGTAAGTAATTTTGAACCAATCATAAAATAAAAATATTAAGCACATGCAAAATATTATTTTCGCAATTAATTTATAATACTGAAACTATATAAGTAAATATATATTTGATTAGGTTACAAAGGTATATATACTTTGAACCATTACCATGAGACTATTTGGTACTGCATAACTAAATATATTGATATAACTTAAGGGTACTAGATGAATTTAGTCAACATACTTGGCTCATGTTTAAATACTTAATCGTTTGCGTAATAAAGTCGTTTACTTTATTTTAGATAATCGAAGATAATTAAATAGTTTAAATACGGTTAAGTATCATAACAAAATTCTGGATTGGAACTCTGAATTCGAAGTTAAAATTATTCTGAAATCAAATCATATTTGCCCCGAAAATTTAGAGATAATTTCGAACAAAAATAGATTAGGCTTTCATCTTGGAAATTAAAATGTTTGCTATGATAAGATGAAATTATTTCGCAATAATTTTTTAAACCTTGCTAATGTCATTTTAATTATGTCAATTATTTAATCATTAGGATTTTGAAAAATAGATAAATTATCAAAAAGAATTTCATGAGCTAGAGTTTAATTGGACTCAAACATATTTTGCTATTAGCCAAGATGTTCTGGGTCGAATAAACAACTTTCTAGTTTATCTGGGCCAAAACGTGTTGATTGGAAAAACATTGATTTGGGTCAAAAACGATTTTAAAACCCATATACTTAAAAACCCATGATCCTCAAAGGAAAAAATAAACGTGGGAGTTTCCAACACTAGGCCAAATTTCTTAAACAAGTTCTCAGCTTTGGGCCCATAAAGTCAAATTTCTACAACATTGAGCTCAGCATATGGGCCCATGAAGATTTTGAAATTAACGTCTTATTTACTCTGCTGGACAAGTTCTATATAGGAGCTGTGCAACTATTTGTCCACGGTCAAAGTCAATTAGGCACAAAAGCAAAAAGTTGTTTAAATCTGACATATCCCTCTGTACATCAGCAGAAATTACAAGAAAGAGGTTGATTTCAAAAATAATTTTAAATTTTGACTTCAGAAATATTTAGACCTAGCTTAAGAAAAAATATTATGAATTTGAATCAAAGATAATAGCACAAGAAAATAAGAATGTATACCAGATTTATTTCTTCCATTTTTACTCACTCTTTTTTTTTTTTATCTTCACTTAAGAGGCACTTTATCATTTATTCACTTAAAAATATCCAAATTCAAAAGATTACCAATTTTTTGCCTATTGGAAAATTTAGAAAAGAAAAGGATTTCTCAATTCACTATTAGTATTTCTATATTCATTCTCATCCAATCCCAAAAAATTCTGTTGGGTTGGTTAATTTCTTAATGAAGCGTAAAATAATAATTACTATCCATCTAAGTCCCAAAATCTACTTTATTTCTAAGACAAAAATTCAAAATTCTCCACTTAAAATACTTTTAATCCAATTTTTTTCTAATTTCTAGAATATAATCTTCTGCCATATAATTCTTGATAAGAATATCATCTTTCATATCAAATAATTTGTTTTTTTTAACACAAGTAGTAATTATAAGAAATCACTTGGTTATTATTTGCTTGGAATGGCAAATTATATCCATATATATGAATCTTTTTTATATGCATAATTAATAGATTTATATAATAAAAAATCATACCCATATTGCTTTTCCATTTTTTTTGGATTTGTTAATGAGTTTACTGATTTTTTTTTTCGGGTAAGTTTCTCTCTTCTAGAAACACATTTCAAATAAAGCCAAAGAGAGAAACATAAGCATATTCAAAAACCCTTCTTCAAGCATCTCTCTCTACATTCATTATAAAAACTACGACTAAGAGATTAAAGAAGAGACAAGATCAAAACACTTCGCACATTGATTAAAGATGAAGTGAAATATAAACCTAAGAAAACTTGTTTCATTCATCAAGGTTCTTAGGTTAATTGATTATGTAAGTAAAAATTTGTCAATCAAATCGTGAATTTTAAAAGAAATATTCAAAATAAATATTCTTAAAAGACTTAATTCACCCCTTCTTAGTTCTTCTAGACTAACAACTTCCACTGCACCTTCTGATCATATTTGTTAGAAAATTGTGTTATGATAAGCATTTTACCTTTGGTTAGTTATTATCTTATCTAATTTATTTTTCTTTTATTTAGTAGGATAGGATAGATATTTAAATTTAAAAGTATTATAACCATCTTATCTTATCTTGTCTTATCTTATCTTATCTTATCGTTTCTTAATTTGTAAGATTCAGAATTTAGAAAGTTGTTGTTACACATGTGTGTGTGTGTGTATGTGTGTGTCTACCTATAGGAATGAAATGCACAAACTACTTATCCAATCAATAATCTTCTCTTTTGTTTTGTATGGTATCAAAGCCAACTATGATCCCTTCTATCAATGCCTCAACCTCATCCCGACTATGACTCATTTCAACCTGCCTCTCTAATGAAAAAAAAAAAGAAACTCCTCCAGAAGACTTCTCATGAGCCACTGTCACAAACAGTGCTCCAAACCACACCTTGACATGTGAGAGTATGTTTGCCGCCACTTTCCACTATTGTTTGCCCAGAACTGGTCACCATGATCCCCTCCATTGATTTTCAGTGTTAATTAGTTGCTCCTTGTTTCTTGATTGTTGTTATATTGCCAAAGGTATTTCTAACATCTCCCTTCCATCCAAACAGTCATGTCTTACTTTGAAAATTCCAAGTCAAGTATTTTATCCTTTGATATTAGTGGTTCTCCCATAATCACCTCTAAAAAATTGCATAGAACATCCAATTATAAATCTTGGGCTACATCTGTTTGATCATAGTTTAAGGGACAAAGTCATTTAGACCATTTGAATCAAAATGGGATTGACATTCCTACTATAGATAGAATAAATTAGATGAAAATTGATGCCCAACTCTATGCTTTGTTGTGGCATTCTCTTAACTCTCAATTACTCCCTATGTATCAACCTTATGAATTTTGTTAGGAGGTTTGTAATAAGGCTGACTTGGTATATTATCACACCCGAAAATGCGACCGCGTGGCGTCAAATAGAAATCGAAATCAAAAGTAAGAATAAGTAGAGTCGCACCAAAATTTTATTTTTTGAAAAGACAAAATTTTGAAAAAAAAAACCTTTATAGTTTGGAAAATAAGAAAAATAGTCTACGAACCAGAAAATAGATTTGGTAGTCGATTGTGAGCGATGAAGGTATTAGGTACCCCACAACACCCGTTACTAAGAACGGTTACCCTAAATTAGTTGTGCAAAATTACCATGACCTTTAATTTATTTTGATTCTTCCTAACGAATTACATGCAAAAGAAGAAATAAAGATAAAAGAAATGAAATCAAAAAAAGAAGAAAGAAATTAAAGAAACGAAATTAGGAAACAAAATAAAAGAAAAGAAATTAAAAGAATGAAAATTGAACAGAAAATTTTATTTACAATGGTGGACTTGACTTAGGCTAAAAACCTAAGGTCTACGTACCCTCTAAAAAAGATCAAAGTCCACGTAGTTCGCATCAAAGGCTACGTTGGTATGTTTTTGTTTGTTTTTTTTTTTTTGTAGTTGTGTGTGTGTTTTTTTTTCTTTTTTTTTGGTTTTGTTTTCTTGTTTTTGTTTTATTTTCGTTTTTTTTTTGAATTTTCGTGTATCATTATATTATTTTTTTTTTGTGCGAGAAGGGAATGAAAAATAAAAGTTACCTTTACTTTTAGCAAATCAAACGAACTTAGAATTGATTGATGTGTTTGAATTTGCTAAAAATAAAGTTAATTTTACCCCCTTCTTTTTTTTAACTCTTCTCTCTTTTTTAGCTTTTCCCTTCCTTTTTACTTTTTACTTTTTGTTTATTTTCTCCTTAATTTTTGCCAATTTTGATTCTTTGTTTTGGCTTTCCTTTATTATTTTTTTTTTTTACGCTCTACAATTTTTTTTTTCTCTTCTTTCTTTTCTTCTCATTTTGTCTTATGTTTCTTTTTGTTTTGCCTTTCGTTTTTTGTTTTTGGGTGAAAAGGCAAAGAAAACAAGAATTTCATTTTCTTTTAGCAAACAAAAAATGGGTTTTAAAATTGATTGATGTGTTTTGATTTGCTAAAAGTGAAATTAATTTTACTTCTTTCTTCCTTTTCTTTTTTTTTTTTTGCATTTTTACTTATATATTTTTTGTTGTTGTTTTTTTTTATTTGACTTTGATTAATTAAATCTTAGAAAAGTTAAGTTCTAGCTTCCTTCTCCTATTTCCTTTTTTTTTGGTTCTCTTCCTTTTTTTGAATTTTGAAAACAAGACTAATGAGGCAGGGCCATTGGAACCCAAAATTAAAATACGAGAAAAGATCCAATAGCGCCAAAGAGACTTATTGTCTCACATGATTCCTCGTATGGTTCTAAATGTCTGAGGGGATGAGAACTCCCACACGACAATTTTAAAGATGAAGTGAAACAAAACTAAAATACTTAAATAAATAAAAGGGGCCGAGGTCGAATATTAGTCCAACATTCACAAGCCAAAAATCAACTTAAATTTCATACTAGACTTGCATCTGTGTTTTAGCTTCAATCAATCACATTTTTTTTAAGACCATAACATGTCAAGGATACGAACAGTGATTAAATCCAACTTCCTTGTATCAATTATTGAATCGAACCATCTCGGGGTCATCAAATCCCCGAACACGTGTTCAAATTACAGATACATGTTCAAATCATTTTTTCATTTTGATTTCGTAATTTTTGAAACTAAAACTAAGGTCAAATCAAGCGATAAAGCCCGTTAAGAGTTCATTAAGATTCCCCATACGCGGGGTAAAATCTTTAAGATTTATTAAGGCTTGGTCAGGATACCACAAAAACAAGGCTCAACGCAAAAATCATGAACAAAAATTTGGTCACATGATTTGATATATATACATATATATGTATAAATGTGTGAAAAATTTGTCACATGCAACATTTTATTGTCCAACATAGAATCATGAGTTGAGCATCCATTAAACACAAAATCCTTGTGCGAAAGTATGGACGAACAAAATCTAAAACTGTGCAATCGCAAGATACAGCCCTAGTGCAGGAAACTCATCCATACACAGTGCACTTATATGCAAAATAGAATAATAATAAAATAAAATAAATGCAGCAACATGACACAGCATTTCACGCAAAGCTCATTCGCGTGCATTACGCCTTCTTTGCGAAACAGAATCGAAGACTAGGTGATAGTAAAATACAGAATTTAGCACAGGAGCTCACGCGATACGCAGTATTTACAAACATAAAACCCGAACCACAGGCTTCATAACAATAAAACATAGAGTCTTATGCAGAAGCCCACACAAACCCCAACATACAAGGCGAAAATCCCATGAACCCAAACTTGTCAAAAACAACTCAACATGCAAGGATTACATTGCCACACAGTCCACCAGCCTTTTGCTTAAAAAAAAAAAACAAATTAAACCAAGACTTTCATAGAAGGTAATAACTTAAAATACATGCGCATCCATTGCAAAATAATAGTGATTGAAGGATTGAAGCTACATTAGTATGGCCCCAATGGACTCAACAAGTCAGATTATTGACATAGTAACCTCCGTTAATGGAAATATAACAATCAAAAGCCTATGCCTATTTTAGATTCCTCTTAGGCATTCCATCGAGCAACTACTGAGCATACTTAAAGATATGTGTAGAATATACTCTTTCAAGCTTTATCCATGCCCACTCCATACAAGAAAATTACCCACTCATCCATCCCATTTTACAGCATCAGCAATCACAAATAACTCCATTGACAAAACAAAAAAAGTAAGCAAAATTCGTATCTTACCTGCGGGAATCCTAGAAGGAGAATGGCTATATCCCGGTTGCTTTCTTCTCTCCATAACACTTCTCCTGCTCCCGGTCTCGTTTTTGGGTCCTTTGCATTTTCTACCTTCTCCCCGAATCTAAACTCCCCCTTGTTTTCTCTATCTTTCTCATTTTTTTTTCACTTCTCCCCCCATTCGAGTCTCGCCTCGCCTCCTTTTTTCCTTTCTAATCTCGACGTTTTTTTTTTGGTTTCTCCTCCACTCTCCCTTGCCTTCTCGCTCGCTCTCCCCAGGACTCCAATTCGAGAAATCCCTTTCACTCTCTCCCTTTTTGGGTTCAAATCCTCCTCCCTCCAGTCTGAATTTCGATCCCTTTTATTCGAACCAAAACTGTCCTTTTCCCAATCCCAACTCTTTCTCTCGTTCTCTCTTATCTCTGATCGTGACAGGGACCCCCCAGGGGGTCAACTTTGCTACCTCCTATCCCCCTAGCATGCTAAGACATTGACCTGCCACTTTCCTTTTTGTTGTTGGTTCTGTATCCTCGAGCTACTCCCCTCGCTTTTTTGTTCATTCTCAGTGCTTCTCATGTCTATAGGTGCTGCTCCTGTGCTTCCCTTTTTATGTTCAGGTCTGTGCATTTCCTTTTTCTTGAAACCCACCTTTGTTTTTTCCTTCTCCCCAGAATCACGCCAGAGAGAGAGCTCATTCCCATCTATCTATGTAGTCCTTTTCTGCCTCTGCCGAACATGAGTAAGGAGAAGAGCATAGGGGAGATGGGTAGGGTTCAGCATGCTGGGTAATGGCCCAATATCCTGAAGAGACTTTAGGCTTCAAAATTTGGATCCGTATCCATTTTTGTGTTATCTTCCTTTTTTTTGGATTTTACTATTATTATTATTATTATTATTATGTTCTCTCCCCTTTTGGTTGTTGTTGTTATTTTTTATTATTATTTTGGTTTTCTTTTCTTATTTATTTGTTTATTTATTCTATTTTTTATTTTTCCTTGGATTTTTCTTTTGATTTTTCTCTTTTTTTGTTTATACTGGTTTTTTTTGGATTAAATATTCGAACAAAATTCGATGTTCACAGTTGCCCCTCTTTACTTGTTTCTTAGGTAATGAGATTGAAAATTTAATTTTTAATATTTTTACATAAGGAACAAGTAAAGATTAGAACATGTATTTTGTCTTAGATGATTTAATTACCTTGGGACAATAAACAAAAGGAGAAAGCGACCTAAACAAAATATGGTGTTTACAAGTTGCCCCTCTTTACTTATTCTTAAGTTAGGGGATTGAAAACGTAATTGTGACATCCTTAGCTTAAGAATAAGTAAAGATGGAAACAGGTATTTTGTTTGGGGAGCTACCAGATAGAAGCGAACTAATTTATCTGGGGAAGCCAAACTGGATCAAAGATAACAGGCTAAGAAATGTTTGTTAGAGCGAGGTTTCAGGAAGTGCCTGCTCTGCCAAGACTTCGGGTGCTTGTTCTAGGGCAGGATTTTGGTGCCTATTCTGTGTGGGACTTCATGGTGTCTGGCCTATGCAGGGCTTGCAAGGTGCCTGGCTTGCAGGGCTTTAAAAGGGTGCCTAGCTTGCAAGGCTTGGAGGGTGCCTGGCCTATGCAGGGCTTTAAAGGTGCCTGGCTTGCAGGGCTTTGAGGGTGCCTAGCTTGCAGGGCTTTAAAAGGGTGCCTGACCTATGCAGGGCTTTGAGGGTGCCTGGCTTGCAAGGCTTTGAGGGTTCCTGACTTGTAGGGCTTTAAAAGGGTGCCTGGCCTATGCAGGGCTTTGAGGGTGCCTGGCTTGTAGGGCTTGGAGGGTGTCTGGCTTGCAGGGCTTTAAAAGGGTGTCTGGCCTATGCAGGGCTTTGAAGGTGCCTGGCTTGCAGGGCTTTAAAAGGGTGCCTGACCTATGCAGGGTTTTGAGGGTGCCTGGCTTGTGGGGTTTGGAAGGTGCCTGGCTTGCAAGGCTTTGAGGGTGCCTGGCTTTCAGGGCTTTAAAAAGGTTCCTGGCTTATGCAGGGTTTTGAGGGTGCCTGGCTTACAGAGCTTTGAGGGTGCCTGGCCTATGCAGGGCTTTAAGGGTGCCTGACTTACAGGGCTTGGAGGGTGCCTGGCCTATACAGGGTTTTGAGGGCACCTGGCTTGCAGGGCTTTGAGGGTGCCTAGCTTATAGAGCTTAGAAGGTGCTTGGCTTACAGGGTTTTGAAGGTGCCTAGCTTGCAGGGCTTTAAAAGGGTGCTTGGCCTATGCAGGGCTTTAAAAGGGTGCTTGGCCTATGCAGGGCTTTAAAAGGGTGCCTGGCCCATGCAGGGCTTTAAGGGTGCCTGGCTTACAGGGCTTTAAGGGTGCCTAGCCTATGCAGGCCTTTGAGGGCGCCTGGCTTGCAGGACTTTGAGGGTGCCTGGCTTGTAGGGCTTTAAAAGGGTGCCTGCCCTATGTAGGACTTTGAGGGTGCCTGGCTTGCAGGGCTTTGAAGGTGCCTAACTTGTAGGGCTTTAAAAAGATGCCTGGCCTATGCAGGGCTTGAAGGGTGCCTAGCTCACAAGGCTTTAAGGGTGCCTGGTTTGCAGGGCTTTAAAAGGGTGCCTGGCCTATGCAAGGTTTTGAAAGAGAGTGCTATTTTTTTGGCGAATTTTTCCTAAATTTAAAGATTTTACTTCGTTTATCTAAGTTTCATGCAAGGTAATGCATCTATATGAAGTGTAATGCACGCGGAATGCTTAACTTTTGAGTTTAGTAACACTCTTTTGCTTTGATATAAATCAGATTTTATGTATACAGCCATAAGAAACACGAAGCATGTGAGATGTTACAGTTCAAACTTTTTTTTTCTTTTACCCTAATATGAAATCGAGGTCTACATAATGAATGCGTATGTAAAATACACAAAGTGCATGAGATGTTTTATGAAATGCACAATGTTTATTTTGATTACCCTAATGTGAGCTTTGGGTTCATATGTATGCATGTATGAAATGCAAAAAGCAAGAGTGATACTTCACTTTACAAAATGTGAATATTGGCTTTTGCCTTGCCCCATTGCAAACCAGAGTTTTATGTGAAGTGTGCAAGTATGAGACGTATGAAACATATGATTCCTTATTTCATAAAATGCAACTTGCCCCTACTTGCCCCATCATGAGCTTAGGTACATATATGAGCTGCATGATGTATATGAGATGTTGCAAGTTGTGGTATGCACATTTTTGTATTTTCTTTGTTCCCAGTATGAACTTGGTGATAGGTAATGCATGTAGGATGCAAGTTTTGTTTTTTTTTCTTTTCCTTTTTTTTTTTTGAATTTTCCAGTTTGAAAGTTTGATTTTGAGTTTTGAACCCATTTTTTTCTTTTTTTTTTTGTGTTAACAGAATGGTCTCGAACGAAAAGAGAAAAAGAATGAGTATCGTTTTTGCATTTCCGACTCCATTTTTTTAAAAAATGAATTGATGAGAAAAATATGATCCCCTTTTAGTTTTTTTTTTGAATTGATGAGACTAATTATTATTATTATTATTTGTTTAACTGATTGACCACAGTGGGATAGGATGTTGCCCTTCCGAAACGTAATGCCCATCTAGCCAAACTTTTAGTACTTTAGGTTGCACGCCATTTGTAACTCTCAATTCCCTATCGTCAAAGAAGCTTGTGCGCGATCTTTGCAACTACAACTGTCTCTTTTTATTGGTCTACTTTTCGAGTAACGATAAGGGTTTATAAAGGATAAGTGATCCAAAGAAAATGCCGACCATGTCGTGCCAAGTAAAAGCTTTGATGAATGCCATTTTTGGGTTATTATTTATGAAGCATAAAGACAGAGATCATGATATAGACTAAGAATGAAATGCAACTTAGACTTGTGGCGAATGATTTTATTAACGCTTGCTAAAGAAAACATTTAGGAGTTCGGATAATATGGAATTTGACCAACGAATGAGACTATAATGGTGCAGGAATAGACAACAAAACTGACAGAATTTGACATGAGAAATTCTTTTAAAGATTGCCCTCTACAATTGGTTCCACATGCCCCGGTGAAGCGATCTGTCGTGCAACCCGAAATATACATCTCATCCGACCTGATCTATGACCTTCGACTGCTTGGGCTTCTATTTTGCTCGTTGCTTAGTAGCTTCTGTCGAAATTGACTTTCAAACGTTGCCCCCCACTTCTGTCTATGTACCTTCTTGCCTTGCCCTGTTTTTCTTCTTCTTCTCTCTTGTTCCTTACTTTTTTTTTCTGCTCTAACTTTTGCCTAGGCTGTCCTTTTGGGTTTTCAACCTAGCGAGCTCTTCCTATCACGCAAAGTAGAAATTAACTGCATCCGAATTAAGAGGCTTTATTAGTTCATGACCCTCCATGTCCATTAAGACTAATGCTCCTCCTGAAAAAGCGTGCTTAACAACATAAGGGCCTTCATAAGTGGGGGCCCATTTGCCCCGAGCGTTATCCTAGTTTGGCAAGATTCTTTTAAGGACTAGGTCCCCAACTTTGAACTCTCGAGGGTGAAGTCTCTTGTTGAAAGCCCTTGCCATTCTCTTTTGATACAATTGCCCATGACATATTGCAGTAAGCCTTTGTCCCTCAATCATATTCAGCTGCTCATATCGGGTTCTTATCCAATCGCTTTCATCTAACTCGGATTCAATTAATACCTGCAATGATAGGATCTCGACCTCAATTGGCATGACAACTTTCATCCCATAAACCAAAGAGTAAGGAGTTGTCCCAGTCGACATACGCACAGTAGTGCGATACCCATGCAATGCATATGGGAGCATTTCATGCCAATCCTTATAAGTAACTGTCATTTTGGCAATGATTTTTTTTTATGTTTTTATTTGCTGCTTCTACGGTCCTGTTCATCTGTGGCTGATATAGCGCCGAGTTATGGTGCTTGATCTTGAACTGCTCATAAAGCTTAGCAACTTCTGCCCCGTTTAGGTTCAGGTCGTTATCAGTAATGATTTTCTTCGGCAATCCATAACGGCAAATGATATTCACCTTGAGAAATTTGCAAAAAGCCTTTTGAGTGATGCTAGTAAAGGAACTAGCCTCAATCCACTTTGTAAAATAGTCAATGGCAACAAAGATAAAACGATGCCCGTTTGAAACTTTAGGGTTGATTGGTCCGATCACATAAATGCCCTACACTGAAAATGGCCACAGCAATATCAAATTGTGTAGTGAGACCAGTGGTGCATTGATTTTGTCTGAATAAATTTGACACTTATGGCATTTCTGAACATACTCAGTACAATCCTTCTCCAAGGTTAACCAAAAGTATCCACACCTTTGGATTTGTTTAGTCAAAGTGTGACCATTTGTATGTGTACCGCATATCCCTTCGTGGACCTCTGCAACCACTTTTTGGGCCTCCTTCGCATTTACACATCGCAATAGTGTACCGTCATGACTTCTTTTGTATAAGATGCCATTGCTAATTAAGAAAGTCATGGCTAGACGCCGAATAGTCTTCTTATCACTTTCAGTTGCTCTAACTGGGTATTCCTTACTTGTTATATAAGTCTTGATGTCATGGTACCAAGGTTGCCCATCACATTCTTCTTCTATGTTTAGACAATAGGCCAGCAAATCCCTAGCCTCCACTCGAAGTGGCTGGACCTAGACTCTATAGTCAAGCTGAATCATTACCGTTAAAGTAGCCAAAGCATCAGCAAATTGTTTTTTATCTCGAGTCACATGATGGAAATTGATTTCTTCAAATTGGCTAATTAGCTGAACCAAAAATTTTTGATACGGAATCAGTTTCAAGTCCTTAGTTTGCCATTCTCCAGTCACTTGATGAATTATGAGGGCAGAGCCTCCAAAAACTTCCAGGCTGCTTATACCAAAGGTTATGGCAACATTCAACCCACTGATGCAAGCTTCATATTCCGCCACATTATTGGTACATTCGAATTCCAATTTAATAACAACAGGGTACTGCTGCCCTTCTGGTGACACCACCACGGCCTCAATGCTATAACCATGCATATTTGCAGCCCCATCGAAATACATCTTCCATTTCCTATTACCCCCATCCTTGTCATCTTCATTGTCCTCTATAGTGAGTATGTCTTTATCAGGGAAACGAAAATCTAATGGTTGGTATTCATCTAGAGGATTCTCGGCCAAATGATCAGCTATAATGCTTCCTTTTATAGACTTTCGAGTCATATACTTGACGCCGTACTCAGACAAGATCACTTGCCATTTAGAGACCCTTCCTGAAACATGTGGACTTTCGAAGATATACGTGATGGGATCCATTCTGGAAATTAGCCATGTGGTATAATAAAGCATATACTGTCGTAACCGTTTAGTGGTCCATACCAGTCCGCAACAGGTCTTTTCGATCAATGGATAATGTGTTTCACATTCATTGAACTTTTTACTCAAGTAATAAACTGCATGCTCTTTCTTCCCCAAAGCATCATGTTGCCCCAATACAGCCCCCATTGACCTTTGCAAGATTGTCAGATAGAGAATCAAAGGTCGTCCTGGTGTTGGCGGAACCAAGATTGGGGGATTCGACAAATACTCTTTAATCTTATCAAACGCTTTTTGACAATTATCGTCCCATTTTTCAGTATGGTTCTTCTTCAACAATTTGAAAATTGCTCGCAAGTAGCAGTTAGATTGGTGATGAATCTTGCTATATAATTGAGCCAGCCTAAAAAGCTTCATACTTCTTTCATCGTTTGGGGGGATGGCATTTCTCGAATGGCTTATATCTTATCGGGATCTACCTCTATTCCTTTTTGACTCACCATAAAACCCAATAATTTTTCAGTTAAGGCCCCAAAAATGCATTTGTTGGGGTTTAACTGCAGTTTGTATTCATGCAATCTTTTAAACAGCTTCTTTAGTACCACCTCGTGACTCTCCCCTTTTGCGGATTTGGCCACCATATCATCAACGTATACCTCGATCTCCTTGTGCATCATATCATGAAAGAGTGCCATCATAGCTCGTTGGTAAGTCACCCCAACATTCTTCAACCCAAATGGCATTACTCTATAACAGTATGTTCCCCATGGTGTGATGAATGTAGTTTTTTCTTTATGGTCTTCATGCATAGGGATTTGGTTATACCCTGAATAGCCGTCCATAAAGGAATACTGATAGGCTCGTGCTGTGTTGTCAACTAAAACGTCTATGTGGGGCAAAGGAAAATCATCATTTGGGCTTGCCTTGTTCAAGTCCCTATAATCGACACACATGTGGACCCTCCCATCCTTTTTAGGGACAGGTACGATGTTCGCTACCCATTGTGGGTACGTGGACACTTGAAGGAAACCTGCCTTTAGTTGCTTCATAACCTCCTCTTTTATTCTTAGAGACATGTCAAGGTGCATTCGACTTAACTTTTGCTTCCTTAGTTCAATGTTTGGGAGCAAGGGAATCTTGTGAGAAGCAATCACCGGGTCAAGTCCAGGCATGTCCTAATAAGACCATGCAAAGACATCTATATACTCTTTGAAGAGTTGAATCATTTTCACCTTTTCTAGATTATCCACTATTTTGACCTCCTTTTTATGTTCTTCCGTCCCCAAATTGACGCTTTCAATTGCTTCCTCGTGAGGGCGAATGCCTTTATCTATAAACTCGAGCAACTTTTTGAAAGTTTGGATCAACTCTTCATTATCAAGTTTGAAATCGTGCATATCTAAGGTAGCGTGCAGATCATCCTATAAAGGCTCGGGAACCTCTGCATTAGGCAAGAGTTCCGAGGAAAACAATTTGCTGGAGGAAGGAATGAAGTAGAATGACCTAAAAGAGAGAAAACGGAAGCGAAAAGAGAGCAGAATATCCAAGTAATTCTCATTTCATTGGCAAAATACCATTGTCATTCATAAATGATCATCTGGAGTCAAGACACAACAAGAGAAAGAAAGAAAAACAAAACAGAAACAGAAAGAGAAAAGAAAAACATGATCAAAACAATTACTCTAGTGTTACAACATCGGGGATATCTTCTATTTCCTAATTGTCCAATCTTTCCCCTGAATCGTCAATCGAAATCCAAGTCTTGATTCCTTGCGTGACTTCTTCATCAACTGTGGAAATACTTAATCGGTTCACAATCTCTGAGGGAACCGAAAATGTTTCTCTGATATAGGGAATTTTTAGCTTCTCTTGCTTCTTAATTCCTCTTGCTTTTGGCTGCTCCTCTACTTGGTTTAATAATGAGGGTTTGTATCCTAACCCTTGACGGTTAGGGTTCTTTGGGAGTGTACTAGGCCGTTCAATTCCCTGTAGCTGTATTCCTAATCCTTTTCCAGCTTCGAATCCATTCCTTTCTAGCATTTTCATCACAACCTGATCGACACTTCCCACAGCAGGCTTGGGTCCGTCCATTTCCAGACTCTGAAACAACATTTCCTTATCACGTTCTACAACTTCGATATATGGTAAGGAACTAAGCTTACTTAACATTATCTCATCTTCTCCCTTGACAGTGATGATTCTCCCATTGTCAATGAATTTAACCCTTTGGTGCAGCGTGGAAGGGACAGCGCCAGCGGAGTGGATCCAAGGCCTGCCCAATAACATCGTATAAGAGGGGTCGATGTCCATTACCTGAAAGTCTACTGCAAACAATTTCGGCCCAATCTCCAATGATAGACATATAGTACTGACCACGGCTCTTTTAGAACCATCGAAGGCTCTAACCACCATATCACTTTTCCCAATATGTGATTTTTTCACTGTCAATTGCTCAAATGTTGTTAGTAGCAGCACATTTAGTGCTGACCCCCCATCAATTAAAACTTTTGCAATTATAAACCCATTTCATTTCAGAGTGATATGTAGGGCCTTAGGCGGGTTAGCAAATGTCCCTATAATCTCCTCTTCAAAAAATGAGATGGCAGAAGTGGATTTGACGATATTCATCACACTAGCTACTTTTTCGGGGTGACGTCAGGCCGCACATATGCCTCCTCTAAAACCTTTTGCAAAGCTCGATGGTGTACTTCAGAGCTCATGACCAAGGACCACATGGAAATTCAGGCAGGAGTTTTCTTTAATTGCTCTACTACGTCATATTCACTTTGTTTCATGATTTGTAGGAATTCTTCATCCGTGTCATCTTCTTTTCCTTCTTTCTCACTCTTTCGACCATTGCTATCAATTCTTTTCCCCTTTCCACGCTTATCAACATTCACTAGGAGGTGCGCCCTACCACTCCGAGTAATCCCTCCTGTTTCAGCGATATTTGTCATAGGCTCTCCTTCAGACTTGACAATTGCCATTTGATTAAAAGGGTGATCCTAGACTTCCTCATCTCTCCACGGTATGGCATGACTGCTTTGATATGGGAATAGAGCTGGCATGTTGATAACCACCGACGGTTGCCTCAGGGGAGAGAAACGAGAGGGCCCCAATGTCGAAAAAGGATTTCCAACCGTTGGGGTAACTGCCTCTAACTGTCTGGTTGGGATAGTGATGTCGACATACTTCTCCTCTATCGTCCCGACCTCTTCTTCTGACTTTTTTACAACCACGACCCCTAGTGCCATTAACTTCTTCAAAGCTTGCCGAAACTGTGTGCAATTTTTGATGTCATGGTCCATACTTTGCTAGTGAAAATCAAAAAATTGCACCGATAGCCCTACTGACCCTTTCTTTTGGTAACTCTAACACGTACCCGACTGACTGAAGATTAACTAACAGGGTTTTCATTGACAACTTAAGAGCATTAGGATTCTTGGAAAACCCCGGTTCTTCTTTAACAGCGTTCACTTGTCCTCCATGACTGGGTAAAAAGTTAGTAGTAATTGTTGAATCTTCTCTCAGTTTAAGGTGGATGTGGTTGGATTCAATCAGATCCAGCACATTTCTCTTAAAAGTGACACAATTCTCAATTGAGTACTCCGAAACACCCATATGGTATTCACAAGAGGCATTAAGATCGTACCATGCTAGATATGGTGGCTGCATTGGGTTTGCACATCAAGGCCCTAAAAGCTTCGCGTCCAATAGCTTCTTATACAATTCAGCATTTGTAGAATTAAAATTGGGCCAAGGGCGATTATCTTTTGGCTGCCCATAAGTCATTCTCTCATGTTGCCCTTGTCTATTCATAATCGGTACGAATGGGATTTGACCTTGATTTTCTCTGTTTACTTGATAAGGAATGGGTTGTTGTGGATACTGTCTCGCAAGTTGGACATAATTTATATCTCCCTCTTTCTTCTTCAACCCTTGGTTCCTTTTGAAGCTGTTTTGTGCCTGAGGAGATGAAAGTTTCCCATCTCTAATATTTGCATCTATCCTTTCCCTAATTTCAATGAGGTCAGCAAAGTCCGTGACATGGGTTCCTAACATGATTTTATAGAATAGGTCTGAGAGAGTTCGAATGAAATGGGAGCAAAATTCCAACGCAATCATTAGAGGTTGGACTTGGGAAGCCATCAGTCTCCATCTCTGGGCATATTCTTTAAACGACTCTATCGATTTCTTACTCATCCTTTTTAGCTGTTCCCTAGTTGGGGCAGTGTCGAGATTGAATTTATATTTCATCATGAAAGCTTCCGTGAGGTCTCTCCACCTCTGAATTTTTGAGTGGTCTAGTTGTATATACCATAACAAGGCAGACCCCATCAGACTCTCTGAGAAGAAGTTTATTAGAAACTTCTCATCTCTTGACCAGACAGTCATTTTTGTGCAATATGATCTCAGATGATATATCGGATTACTGGTGCCATCATATTTGTCAAAATTAGGAACTTTGAATGTCTTCGAAATTGAAACTTCAGGAATCATACATAATTCCTCCACGTCCAGTGATCCCCAAGTGTTGGATCCCCATAAGTTTCGCAATTGGTCCTTGACCTCCCCTAACTCTTTCTCCCAATCTTCCTTGTCATAGTTAGTTTTCCCTTTTGCCTCTGTAGTTGGGATCTGAAATGTATAGGTGGGGTCATCGCCAGGAAATTCTTGTGTATCCCTTACTTTGTCATGGGGACCACGTTTATCGAACGTTTTTGTTAGGGGATTCTGGACATTTTTCTGCCTCTGTGCAACCTCTGCTATTTAGTCAAAGTGTGTCTCTGGTATAACCACTCCTGGTAAGCTTGTCCCTACCTCTGAGATATTTGCGGTGACATGTGGATGACTGGATACTCTAGGTGAGGAATCAACAACCTTCCCCTTTAGTGTCTCGATGAGGATTTTCATTGTCTCACTCATTTGAGCTAGCTGATTCTCCATATTTGTCATTCGACTGTTCATTGCAACTGTGTCTTCCTCAACTCTCTGGCTACCCTCCACTTGATGTTCTTCCATGAGCCTGGCTCTTGAACACGTGCTGTATACCTTAGTAGGACGGGTCTGGCTAGATGGAACGCGTTTCGAGGGCGCAATATTGTCTTCCTTTTATTTCACTCTTTATATTCTTTTCTCTGTAAAGATAAGGAAAATTTAATGATGTTAAAAGAAATTTCCCTTATTTTTATTCTTATTGTCGTTATTATCGTTGTTATTATTACCATTATCATTATTACTATCATTGTCGTTTTCTTTTTACATATTAACTTGGGTTAATTGCGTTGACATAATGGCGGAGGAACATCGGGCCCTCTGATTCTTAAAGGATTTTATTAATCCATATAACAAACATCAAAGTTGACCCTTGACGCAAGAGGGGATTAAGCCCCTACATGATCAGGTCTTTATGTTCATCTGAGGTACTTTCCTTTTAGATGGCAAACACAAAGGGGATGGAATTCTTTCATAACAAAATTCTGAGTGACATATCATATCAGCATTAATAACTATTGAGGTACTTTAACTCATCTACAACATCATTACACATCATGAAAAATTCTGTCATTTCCTTTAGTGTGCCCAATGGATTGGCTAGACCCTCAGCTGCTTTGAGCGAATTCTTGAAACTAGGAAGGATCTCATTGGCCATGAAAATCAACTTCTTGAACCAGGATGTAAACCTTTCTTTTTCTGCAGCTTGCTCGGTATGGAGTGTCTTCCATGTCTCGATCATCTCAGCTTGTCGATTAAGTTGTTCCACCAGGTTCTGTATTATTGCGGCATTATCACTCCTAATGATGGATAGTTCATTTACCTCCTTTTCCAATTCCCTTGCCAATATGTCAATTTCATGTCGACCCCCACTAGATTCAAGCTTCTGCATTTGTCTTTCTAGTACATCTTTTTCTTTGAGGACTTTCATTAATTGGGCTCTACTAACAAGCATCTTCTTTTCATTTTCGGTTACTCGCTGTCGAGCTTCCTCTATGGTATCCTTCAATTTTGCATTCTCTTCCTTCAATTTTTCCATCTCAACACCTCCCCTATTTCCCTTGTATCTCTTTGCCCTATTCGCTTCCGCTCGCAAGACTGCACATTCATTTTGTATTTGGCTCAAACTCCTTAAGTGTTCTTGTCTTTTCTCTTCTAAAACTTTCAACCCTTCCTTCTTTTCTTCAACTTACCTGGCTAATTGTTCATCAATTACTTGCATGTCATTGCCGAGTATAGGGTTAGGTGATCCGAAAGAAGGGTTAACCCCCTTTGTCCTTGCCTTTAACCACTCTCGGTATGCCTCGGTCGTGGCTACGATTCGTTTGCCCAGTTCGCATCTTCCTTTGCATATTACTCGGCTCCATGCGCTTCTCATTTTCTGGCAAAGCATCTTAGCTTCTTGGTTATTGTGGTGAAAGTGAATTAATCGTATTGCCTCCTCAAATGGGATATCTTGCTTATATGCAAACTGTTGGTAAACGACTGACGGGTTGTAATTAATGCAACCCCAATGGCTTATAAGGGGTACGTTCAAGAATTCTCCACAACAGTATATAATTTCTTCACTTTCCTACCAGGCTAGCTTCCACCAGACTGTATTTTCGTCCAATTGACCAAGGGATCGTGCCCAATCATCACGAGTCATTTTTGAGGATGATAGGATAGCACCTTCACGATTAAGGAAGTCCCTAACCGGATGGTGTATAGTGTCATGCCGTCGACCCAACTAGTATTGTCTCCCATAAATATGATTGAACATCCAAACGGTGAGGAGTTGTAGACAACACTTTAACTTTTCTTCTTTTTCTTGTTGACAGAAACTTAAGGTTAAGAATGTTTCTGCTAAGACTGCTGGCATAGGATTTACACGATATTTTCCCACCATCAATAAAACACTCACAGCCGCCAAATCAATTATCCCTATGGCTGAGGGAAATAATACTAATCCGTATATGGCTACGGCAAGAACCCTCTTAAAAGTCACCCAGTCTTCCTTTTCAGCTAAAGTCCTCAAACGCTCTTCCACATACTTCTTCGAAAGGCCTTCGGTCTGTCCTTTCTGATGTAATTGGATTCTACTAGGGTCTTCCCCTAAAACTTGAGCCACTGTACGTTTTGATGGTAGATGTCTCAGATAGTAATAAATTAGGGCATCTTTTCTCAAAGGTATATTCATAAAGCTCCCATATTCTTCCAAAATGGGTGTGATCTGAAATGTAGAGAATGCAAAACACCTCAATGAACTATCACAATGTTGGGCTAAGGCTGAAAGTGCTTCTGGCTGTACCGGTATCCACAGCAAGTCTAGAATGTCCCCATAATCCCTTCGAAACTCTCGAATATGCCTTCCACTTAATTTTTCACCCAGTGTAATTAGGCTCTCAACTGATTCTACTTCTGCCTTGATTTTAAGCTTCATTCCAGTCGCAACTAGGGCAGTTTGTCTTGAACTCAAATGTCACTTATTGTCCAAAGGTTCCATTACCTCCATTATGCTAATTAGTATGCGTAATTGTTCGCTGTTTCAAAATATCAAAGCTTATTGGTTAGTGTATCATCATTGCTAGCTTAACCATTTTACCAAATTCTCAATGAATTTATTATTCCATAGAGAATGAAGATGTAAGGATCAATTTAAGGAATAACTCCCTACGTAATTGACATGAATATGTTCAGCGAGCTAGTATAACAATCTACTAACATTCATACTATGACGTTGGGCACAATGTCTCGGCACGAGAAATTATTATAAAAATTTTGTACTCTTTTTTAAGGAGTCTATTACTCTATAGAAGAGAAGAGTCGACAATTAAATCAAGAAAAATATACCTTTCTGCACGATTAATGTCCTAAAACATATTCAAATCTCTAGCCGAGGCATCACACGTATTCATTGATGTAAAACTTTTAGATTTTATAATCCTCAAAGTTTTCTTTTAAAAAAAAACTCTCCTTTTATCCGAAATTCGTTTTTTGATAGGGGGACCATTTTTTATAAAAATAAATTGTGCGTTGTTCATCATTTTTTTTTTTACTTTACCTCTTTTAAATGAATGTGTAAAGCAAATGGATGTATGCCAAAAGATTCCCCTTTTGAAGGGTTGCAAGGAAAGTGATTATGGCCTCTTCAGGGTCGAAAACCCATTAGGCAAAGGTTGGCTTAGTTAATGCAGACTTTCATCATAGTTAATGCATGTCTGAATGTGCCAAGATAGCCCATTAACTACTCCAGTAACAATGACAATGTATCACTTTTCCTATGAATATCATCGGATGCATGGATGTGATGAGCAAACGATTAAAAAAAAACGCTCTTCTTCATCTTAATATGGGTGAATCCTAGGTTGAGACCATTGGAGATTGATTCTAATTATTTAGGAAGTATCTATGGTTTGACTATCAGTGTAAATTTACCAAGTAGATCTATGATTCTTAAGTATTGGTCCCTAAATTGCCCCCACCATAAGGTAAGGATCTCACTATATATATTCGACCATGAGAGGAAAGAGATCCTACGCAAGTCAAACCCATATAACAAGATACAATTTAAGTGAGGTATTCATGATAGACTCAGGAAGCACAAGGCTTCACAGGGAAATCAATATAAACCTCTATTAACCTAGGGAGCACTCAAACCCGGGTATAGGGCCCATAATGTGTGTGAAGTGATTGTGTCTTGATGAGGTGTGTGAGGAGAGCATTTACCTTTTAATCCTATGGACTACCCAACCCTCATCTGCTAGGTAGATTGACAGAACAAAAGGTAGAGAAGCATATATACAAATATAAGTAAAATATATATAGATATGGTCGTCTACCCTAAAGTTTTATTTCACATGTTGTCTATCATAACGTATATTATATACACAATCAATGAAATAAAACAAACAGAGCAAGCATGTGAATGACATGTTATCTGCCCCTAATAATGTGAGATAAACAAGAGACAAGAGGAGAATCGAAATAAAAGAAGGCCATAATATTCTGCACAACTAACTTAACTTGGATTTGACTCTCAAAATTTTCCCAGCGGAGTCGCCATACTGTCACACTCGAAAATGTGACTGCGTGGCGCCAAATCGAAATCAAAAGTAAGAATAAGTAGAGTCGCCACCAAAATTTTATTTTTTGAAAAGGCAAAATTTTGGAAAAAAACTTTTTTAGTTTGGAAAATAAGAAAAATAGTCTACGACCAAAAAATAGATTCGGAAGTCGATTGTGAGCGGGAAAGGTATTAGACACCTCACAATACTCATTACTAATAACTGTTACCCTAAGTTAGTTGTGCAAAATTACCATGGCCTTTAATTTATTTTGATTCTCCCTAACGAATTACATGCAAAAGAAGAAATAGAGATAAAAGAAATGAAATCAAAAAAAGAAGAAAGAAATTAAAGAAACGAAATTAGGAAACAAAATAAAAGAAAAGAAATTAAGAGAATAAAAATTGAACAGAAAATTTTATTTACAAGGGCGGACTTGACCTAGACTAAAAACCTAGGGCCTACATACCCTCTAAAAAGGATCAAAGTCCACGTAGTTCGCATCAAAAGCTAAGTTGGTTTGTTTTTGTTTGTTTTTTTTTTTTTGTGGTTGTGTGTGTGTTTTTTTTTCTTTTTTTTGGTTTTGTTTTCTTGTTTTTGTTTTATTTTCGTTTTTTATTTTTTTTGAATTTTCGTGTATCATTATATTATTATTTTTTTGTGCGAAAAAGGAATAAAAAATAAAAGTTATCTTTATTTTTAGCAAATCAAACGAACTTAGAATTGATTGATGTATTTGAATTTACTAAAAATAAAGTTAATTTTACCCCCTTCTTTTTTTTTAACTCTTCTCTCTTTTTTAACTTTTCCCTTCCTTTTTAATTTTTACTTTTTGTTTATTTTCTCCTTAATTTTTGCCAATTTTGATTCTTTGTTTTGGCTTTCCTTTATTATTATTATTTTTTTTTACACTCTACAATTTTTTTTTGTTTTTCTCTTCTTTTTTTTCTTCTCATTTTGTCTTATGTTTTTTTTGCTTTGCCTTTCATTTTTTGTTTTTGGGTGAAAAAGGCAAAGAAAACAAGAATTTTATTTTCTTTTAGCAAACAAAAATGGGTTTTAAAATTGATTGATGTGTTTTGATTTGCTAAAAGTGAAATTAATTTTACTTCTTTCTTCCTTTTCTTTTTTTTTTTGCATTTTTACTTATATATATATATATATTTTATTTAACTTTGATTAATTAAATCTTAAAAAAGTTAAGTTCTAGCTTCCTTCTCCTATTTCCTTTTTTTTTTGTTCTCTTCCTTTTTTTGAATTTTGAAAACAAGACTAATGAGGCAGGGCCATTGGAACCCAAAATTAAAATACAAGAAAAGATCCAATAGCGCCAAAGAGACTTATTGTCTCACATGATTCCTCTATGGTTCTAAATGTCTGAGGGATGAGAACTCCCACATGACAATTTTAAAGATGAAGTGAAACAAAACTAAAATACTTAAATAAATAAAAAGGGTCGAGGTCGAATATTAGTCCAACATTCATAAGCCAAAAATCAACTTAAATTTCATACTAGACCTGCATCTGTCTTTTAGCTTCAATCAATCACATTTTTTTTAAGACCATAACATGTCAAGGATACGAAGAGTGATTAAATCCAACTTGTATCAATTATTGAATCAAACCATCTTGGGGTCATCAAATCCCCAAACACGTGTTCAAATTACAGATACATGTTCAAATCATTTTTTCATTTTGATTTCGTAATTTTTGAAACTAAAACTAAGGTCAAATCAAGCGATAAAGCCCGTTAGGAGTTCATTAAGATTCCCCATACATGGGGTAAAATCTTTTAAGATTTATTAAGGCTTGGTCAGGATACCACAAAAACAAGGTTCAACGCAAAAATCATGAACATAAATTTGGTCACGTGATTTGATATATATACATATATATGTATAAATGTGTAAAAAATTTGTCACATACAGCATGTTATTGTCCAACATAGAATCATGAGTTGAGCATCCATTAAACACAAAATCCTTGTGCGGAAGTATGGACGAACAGAATCCAAAACTGTGCAATCACAAGATACCGCCCTTGTGCAGAAAACTCATCCATACACAGTGCACTTATATGCTAAATAGAATAATAATAAAATAAAAAAATGCAGCAACATGACACAACATTTCGCACAAAGCTCATTCCTGTGCATTACGCCTTCTTTGCGAAACAAAATCGAAGACTAGGTGATAGTAAAATATAGAATTTAGCACAGGAGCTCACGCGATACGCAGTATTTACAAACATAAAACTCGAACCACAGGCTTCATAATAGTAAAACATAGAGTCTTATGTAGAAGCCCACACAGACCCCAGCATATAAGGCGAAAATCCCATGAACCCAAACTCGTCCAAAACAACTCAACATGCAAGGTTACATTGCCACACAATCCACCAGCCTTTTGCTTAAAAAAAAAGAACAAATCAAACCAAGACTTTCATAAAAGGTAATAACTTAAAATACATGCCCATCCATTGCAAAATAACAGTGATTGAAGGATCGAAGCTACATTAGTATGGCCCCAATGGACTCAACAAGTTAGATTATTGACATAGTAACCTCCGTTAATGGAAATATAACAATCAAAAGCCTATGCCTATTTCAGATTCCTCTTAGGCATTCCATCGAGCAACTACTGAGCATACTTAAAGATATGTGCAGAATATACTCTTTCAAGCTTTATCCATGCCCACTCCATACAAGAAAATTACCCACTCATCCATCCCATTTTACAGCATCAGCAATCACAAATAACTCCATTGACAAAACAGAAAAAGTAAGCGAAATTCGTATCTTACCTGCGGGAATCCTGGAAGGAGAATGGCTATATCCCGGTTGCTTTCTTCTCTCCATAACACTTCTCCTGCTCCCGGTCTCGTTTTTGGGTCCTTTGCATTTTCTACCTTCTCCTCGAATCTGAACTCCCTCTTGTTTTCTCTTTCTTTCTTGTTTTTTTTCACTTCTCCTCCCCTTCGAGTCTCGCCTCCTTTTTTCCTTTCTAATCTCGACGTTTTTTTTTTTTAGTTTCTCCTCCACTCTCCCTCGCCTTCTCGCTCGCTCTCCCCAGGACTCCAATTCGAGAAATCCCTTTCACTCTCTCCCTTTTTGGGTTCGAATCCACCTCCCTCCAATCTGAATTTTGATCCCTTTTATTCAAACCAAAACTCTCCTTTTCCCAATCCCAACTCTTTATCTCATTCTCTCTTATCTCTGATCGTGACAGGGACCCCCCAGGGGGTCAACTTTGTTACCTCCTATCCCCCTAGCGTGCTGAGACATTGGCCTGCCACTTTCCTTTTTGTTGTTGGTTCTGTATCCTCGAGCTATTCCCCTCGCTTTTCTGTTCATTCTCAGTGCTTCTCATGTCTATAGGTGCTGCTCCTGTGCTTCCCTTTTTATGTTCAGGTCTGTGCGTTTCCTTTTTCTTGAAACCCACCTTTGTTTTTTCCTTCTCCCCAGAATCGCGCCAGAGAGAGAGCTCCTTCCCATCTGTCTGTGTAGTCCTTTTCTGCCTCTGCCGAACGTGAGTGAGGAGAAGAGCATAGGGGAGATGGGTAGGGTTCAGCATGCTAGGTAATGGCCCAATAGCCCGAAGAGACTTTGGGCTTCAGAATTTAGATTCGTATCCGTTTTTGTGTTATCTTCCTTTTTTTTGGATTTTATTATTATTATTATTATTATTATTATTATTATTATTATTATTATTATTATTATTATGTTCTCTCCCCTTTTGGTTGTTGTTGTTGTTTTTTATTATTTTGGTTTTCTTTTCTTATTTATTTGTTTATTTATTCTATTTTTTATTTTTCTTTTGATTTTTCTCTTTTTTTTGTTTATACTGTTTTTTTTATTAAATATTCGGACAAAATTCGGTGTTCACATATATAGTAATAATATTCGACATTATTATGATGTTCTATCTGACCTTATCAATCTTAAGCATTAGGATATGGATACCACCACTTATGTATGCAAAATTAAATCTCTTAAACATGAGTTTAGATCTTTGATGCACACTTTAACATCAACAACAAATCAAAAGAAACGATGGGTCAAATTTTCCATGGTTATAACTTTGATTAATCTTCGACCTAATCTTGACTTTATTCGAGATCAAATTCTAGGAGGTTCCACTATTCCCACTTTGAATGATGTTCTCACTTGCTTGGTATGCATTTCTTTCACAAATGTGCCTATTATAAAAAAATTAAATAGCCATGTTCCAAATACTTTAGCCTTAATTTCTCATACTAGTAATAAAGGGAATCATGGGAAAGGACGTAGTGGTGGTAATCGAAAATGCCCTCACTATATTAATTGTAATAAATTGGTTCATACACGAGATTGTTGCTAGTCCCTTCACGATCCTCCACCTAGCATTGTGAATGTTGCTCAAGCATCAATTGAGACATTTGAAAACCAAGCCCATCAATACATTACATTGACGGGTAATGATTACAATGAGTATTTGCATCATTAGATGGCTAAGCAATCCCCAACAATTGCCTTAGTTGTCCATATTGGTAATTTTGTTGTTTGCCTCACCCACTCCTCTTTTAGGCCATGGGTCCTTAACTCAAGTGCCTTCGATCATATCTCTAGTAACAAAGATCTTTTCTCTTGCATTTCTACTTTTGTTTTTTCTTTCTCATGTTACTCTAGCCAATGGTTCTAAAACTATTACTAAAAGCATTGATCAGGTTACAATTCTTTCCCTCATCACTTTAGATTCTATTCTTGATGTCCTTCAATGTCTCTTTAACCTTGTTTCTATCAATAAGTTAACTGGTACCCTTAATTGTTTTGTTACATTTATTAACAAATATGTTTCTTTGCAAGATTGAAATATGCGTAAGATAATTGGCATAAGGCATGAGTTACAGGGACTTTCTCATCTTACATCACTAGTAGCTTCCACAACTACTTCCTTACCTCTTATACATAGTCACTTAGGCCATTCTAGCCTTTCCAAACTCCAAAAAATGTTTCCATCTTTTTCTACTTTGACATCATTTAAGTGTGAGTGGAGTCAACTTGGTAAACAAACTCATGCTTCATTTTCAAAGCATGTCAATCATCAAGTTGCATCCCTTTTTAAACTTGTTCATTCCAATGTTTAGGGTCTATGTCGAATTTTGTCTATTTCAGACTTTCAATATTTTGAAACCTTCATTAATGACTATTCTCATTGCATTTATATTTAATGAAGAATCATTTTGAAGTCTTTTCAATTTTTCAATCTTTTTGTGCTTAAGTGAAAAATTAATTTGGCACTTCTATATTTGTTTTACAGAGTGATAATGCATGCGAATTTTTGTCTTCTCCGTTTCAAGCTTTTATGTCTTAACAGGGAATTCTTCATCAATCTTCATGTGTGCATACACCACAACATAATGGAGTAGCTGAGCACAAAAATCAACATCTTATTGAGACAACTTGTACTTTACTCCTTCATTCTAATGTGTCCCTTCATTTTTGGGGTGATATTGTTCTTAGTGCTTGCTATTTAATTAATCGTATACCTTCTATTGTGTTACACAATTAAGTTTCCCATTTTATTTTGTTTCCCTCTGAATCTCCTTATCTTCTTCCCCTTTGTATTTTTGGTTGCACTTGTTTTGTTCATGATCCAACCCTTAGGGAAGATAAACTTATAGCTAAATTCATCAAATATGTCTTCCTTAAGTATTCTCGCTTTCAAAAAGGATGTTGGTGCTACTCTCTAGAAACTAAAAAGCATTTTATCTCTGTTAATGTGACATTCTTTAAAGCATCTCCTTTCTTTTCCTCTCCCACAAGTGAGCATCATTCAATATCTAAAATTCTTCCAATACCTACATCGATCCTCCACCAACCACTCTTATTCACCATTTCAGACTTATCACTATTGTCCTTGCCCTCAACTTGCCCTCTACTCCAGCACTGACCCTTGCCTTAACCCTACCTTCCTTTAAGAGTCTTCCCACTATCCTTTATAAAGGCATTCACTCAACTCATAACCTTTATCTCATTTATAATTTTTTGAGTTATCATCATTTGTTTACACTCTATTATATTTTTGTGTGTGTTTTTTTTTTTTGGGACTCTATTTCCATTCCTAAACTATCAATGAGGCACTCTCTCATTCTAAGTGGTGACAAACAATGTTTGATGAAATGGTTGCCTTGCATTCTAACAGCATTTGGGATTTAGTCTCTTTACCTCTAAGAAAATCCATAGTTGGTTGTCAATAGGTGTATACTATTAAGGTTAGCCCTAATGGGAACATTGATCATCTAAAAGCTCATTAGGTTGTCGAGATATACTTAAATTTTTTGGCTTGATTATGGGGACACATTTTTCTTAATGGCTAAAATTACTTTTGTCCACTTGTTACTCTCTATGGCTATTATGTGTTACTAGCCTTTTTATTAGCTTGATATATAAAATGTCTTTCTCTAGAGTGAACTTAAGAAAGAGGTTTGTATAAAGCAACCACTAAGCTCTATTGCTCAGGGAGAGTTAAGAAAGGTTTGCTGACTATATCGATCTCTTTATGGGTTGAAACAACCTCTTCGAACTTGGTTTGGCAAGTTTGGCTTAGGTATTCAAGAGTTTAAGATGGTCTAAAGTAAGGCAAATCACTTTATGTTCTATTGGCACACTTTATTTTATCAATGTATCTATCTAGTCATTTATGTGGATGACATTATTTTGCTTAAGCAACATTTATTTTGTTCTTTTTAGACTAAGGATCTAGAAAATCTAAAATATTTTATAGAAATTGAAGTAGCCTAATCTCACACCAGGGTTGTTATATCACAGAGAAAATATGCTTTAGAGACATTGGATGAAATAGACATGTCAAATTGCAAACTAGTTAATACTCCTATGGATCCAAATGTTAAACTCTTACCAAAACAGGGAGAACCCTTTGCAAATCATATAGACACCAGAGATTGGTTAGAAAACTTAACTACCTTACCATTATTCATCCAAATATCTCGTGTTATAAGTGTAGTTAGTCCATGCTTATAATCTCCATGTGATAATCATTGGGATGTTGTGGTTTGCATCCTCATGTGATCATCATTGGGATGTTGTGGTTTGGAGCTTCTTTGATGTGATCATCATTGGGATGTTGTGGTTTGCATCCTCAAATACATCAAAGAAGCTCCAAACCAATGATTGTTATATGAAGATAAGGGCAACTCAGATGGTTAATTATAGTGATGTAGATTGGACTAGTTCTCCTATTAATAAATGATCAATTTCAAGGTATTATGTTGTCATTAGGGGTAATCTAACCTCTTGGAAGAGTAAGAAACAAAGTGGAATGTCGAAGTTGAGTATCGTGCTATGGCTTTAATAACATGTGAACTACTATAACTAAAGCAACTTATTCAGGAATTGAGATTTGGACATGTCGATCAAATGGAGTTGATTTGTAATAACCAAACAACAATACATATTACTTCCAATATAGTATTTCATGAGAGAACCTAATACATTAAAGTCGATTGTCACTTTATAAGAGACAAGATTCAATTTGGGCGTCTTGCTACCAAGTTTGTTAGTTCAAATGACCAACTAACAAATATGTTTACTAAGTCTCTCAACGGTCCTCACATCAACTACTTATGTAATAAGTTAGATGCATATGATTTATATACTCGAGCTTGAGAGGGAGTGTTAGAAAATTATGTTAGCTATGATAAGTATATATCTTCAGTTAGTTATTATCTTATCTAGCTTGTTTTTCTATTATTTAGTAGGATAAGATAGATATTCAAATTTAAAAATACCATAATTATCTTATCTTATCTTATCACTTTCTAATTTGTAGGATTTAAAATTTAGGAACTTATTACTACACTTATATATATATATATATATATATACCCATACGAATGAAATACATAAACTACTTATTCAGTCACCTATCTTCTCTTTAGTTTTTCAACATTCAAAATACCACCTTACTATACACCAAATCCCATGCCAAATCTGAGACCATCCAATAAAGAATATCATAAGAAAAGAAAATTGATCAATTTGTATAGATATATATTAAATAACTCACAAGCAGTATAATTGCATTAAAACTCAACCAAAGAAGGTCAAGCAGGTGCCATTTGTGAAAACAAACTTGTCCTAACACCTTTTTAAAGGATTCCTAATTCATGATTGCAGAAGAAGATCGCAACAACAATGAACTTCTAAAGTTACTGTGCAGATTTTCTTTCCCTTGAGTTGTCATATCATTCCTCCCTTATCTCAGGATGAAATGGACTCACTCTTCAACTCATATTGTCAACCGCACCAATGATTTCCATGATGTTCTCTCCCTCAACATTACTAATGTTTCAAGGAAGAAAAGAGATATAGATAAGGAGAATAGACTCTGTGTAATGTGGGTAAATTTGGACACTTGAGACAATGATTATAGATATTAAATCACAAAGCCTGCATCAAAGGAAACTTGGAAGGAACCAATCAGGACCTTCTCGTGTCTAGTGTGAATAGAACGTTATTATGTTGGAAAAAGATAGAGAAAAAAGAAGAAATAGGTGAAAAAAGAGAGAGTGAGTTTCATTAACACACTTACTCCTTTGTGTCATCCCTCTCTTTCTAAGATGCTATTTTATGATCTCTACCAAAAATTTTGATTAAAAAGAAGTGGGAAAAGAAAAAAAGCTCTGCCAAACCAACTCTGTTTAGCCCAATTCTAAACCAAACTGAATTGGGTTAAGCCCAGCATCAAACCTAAATAAATTTGTTCAATACCAAATTGGGTCAGGTATTGAGCTAAACCAAAACCCAACTCAACTAAAGCCTCAATACACCTCTAAATTGAATCATATCAATATCTATTTATCAATTTTTAGGCTGTAATAAATAATAACAAATATTTTAAAAAATTTTGTCAAATACCTAAGCAAATTCAAGTTTGATTGGTGTGCAATGAAAGATAATATAAGATTAAAAAACTATCCATAATTATCTCAATATAATCAATTTAAATAGATTTAAAATTACAAGTTGTTCTATTCTAAGTAAATTTAAGTGAGTTTGTGTGTGTGTGTGTATTAACTACCACCAAAGAATTTATATTATAATGTAATAAAATAAACTAGCCATGTCATTTCATGGAATTCTTTTTTTCTAGAACAAGTTCCTTTTTATTGAAAATAGTTTCCTTTATTATTAACAAATTTTATTTTTGTGAAGAAAAAATTCTTTTCTATAGATTAATAAACAATAAACAAATATATCTATATAATATAACAACCACTAGCTATGCGATTGTTTCTTTCAAAAATAGTTTCTTCATCATCCATGTGTATTCTAAAATGGTCATCACATCCATGTGTATTCTAAAATGCATATCAAAATGACTAGCCTTATGTATAAGATGAGTCACAAAATAATTTCAATCATCTTATGACCCTCTATTGAAAGTATGGATCCTATGACCAAAGCAACAACCAAAATTTTGATCAATTAGTTCAAGTGTAAGCTTGAAACACCATTCAACACCTCCATTCTCCTATTCCTTTTTCGTAATCTAGACTTTACCCAAAGTGTCTCATGACTCTCATCCATCTCACCAAAACTCCTTGGACCCTAACCTCCCAAAGGACAGCAGAATGCACTTTTAGACAGAATTAAAACACCCAAAATCAATTTAAAGCAAACCAAAGCCCTTCGTGCGGCAAACATCAATTCATCTCATCATTTGGCACAAAATTGAATTCAAAAGCAAGGTTAAATCATGTCAAGACTAATGGGACAGCAAGCATCACTTTCCAATAGAACTTTGCACAGAAAAATAGCCAATATGCGGTATTTCTTTACCCAAAACAGAATCACAACTGTGCAGCAGTTCATATGGAGAAAGTTTGTGCAACCATATGGACATTTACAGTACCTTTACACCTCTAACAGAATTTCAGCACGTGAAGTAGTTTAATACAAAAAATTTGTGCAAACATATGGACATTTACAGTACTTTTACACCTCTAACAGAATTTCAGCACGTTAAGTAGTTTAATACAAAAAATTTGTGCAGAAATATGGACATTTGCAGTACTTTTACACCTAGAACAGAATTACAAGCTGTGCAGAACTTAAATGCAGAGTTTTGGCATAAAAACTTGACCATATGCAACACTTTTCAGCCCAGACCAGAACTACAAACTGTGCAGAGTTTTGCATAAAAATTTGTCCATATGCAGCACCTTTTCAGCCCAGAACAGAACTACAAGCTGTGCAGAATTTAAACACAGAGTTTTACCCAAAAATAAAGCTAAAAACAAGTCTAAATCATACCAAACTCCTTCTGGACAGCAAGCAGAATTTTGAACAAAACTTTGCACGAAAATAGCATTGAAATCTACGGTCAAGTCATGCTAAGAGTAAAAAGAGGACAATGCACATGTGTGAGGCAAATTTTAAGACACCAAACTGAGTTACAAATCGATACTAAAGCCAGGTGACATCATCTATGGAACAGCAGCAACTAAGAGACTCAGACTCGAACCAAGTTAAAAAATAAGGCCGAGTCATATTGAAAACACCAATGGATAACAGTAACTATTTGGACCCTGTTTCCACTTAAAAATTAACCATGATGTTTAGAAAAATAAAGCCCAACTCAGCCAGAATTGATTGAAATAACAAGCCATGATCTGGACGAGTTAAAACTTAAAAGTTTAAACCACAACCAAATTGAAGTTATGCACAAATGGCCACTTACATGCCATGTTAAACCAAAATCACAATCAGCACGTAAGATTTAGACAATATCATTACAAAAGACCAAAAGAACCAAGAAACTTTAACATCAAGTGTTCAAAACCAAGTTTATGATGGAAATTAAGCATAAGGCACACAGCTTAACAAAATATTACCCCTAAGCTAACACGACACGAACTTCATTTCACTTCACACAAGCCTAAAGACAGAGATGTATGCCAATAACAAGCAGTAGGTTGCATTCTACCAGGTCATTTACACCAAAATAGCCGAAACAGCCTTCAGGTCGCCACAATATAAATAAGAAAGTGAAGTGTGAACCATGGATTGTCAAAGAATGTACAGTCAGCCCAAACCCGTCCCCAAATTGTATCAGCAAATATTTCAATTACGATGTTGAGCAGAGGGTTCAACAATGCTTAGGAGTTTATCCAAGTATCCCATTGAAGATTTGAACCATGACTCGGAACAGGATTCATAACAACCCAAGTTCCATTACCAACTCAAAGCATTAGCAGAAGGCCACGGATTCATTCACTAGTAAATTTCATTAGATTAGAGAAATAGACGAAGAATGAGTTTACCTATGAGCAGCAACACAGTCTTCAGCTTCAACTTCTCCTCACTGAGCTCTCACTCTTTCTGCTTTCTTCTACCTTTGTTTCTCTCTTGGTCTCCGTCTCTCAATTTCTCTTTCGGTTTTTCGCTCTTTTTTCTCTATTTTCCACAGCTTCTTCCCTCAAACCGCGCCCCCAAAAAAAAAAATCGCTGGATCTGGATGCTTTTCTCCTCATAGGCAACCAAGAGCGTGACTGCCAATCTCCCCAAGCGCGTCGCTCACCTCTCACCCATGCTAGGCCTTTGAAGATAAAAATCCAGGAATGAATTTGCTGTTCGTCCAGCTCGTCGCCCCTGTTCCAGCGTTTTCTTTTGCTAAACCGTTTCTCCTTTCTCCTGTTTCTGACGCGCAATACATTTTTGTAGGAGGAAAGGGGAGAAAAAGAGGAGGAGGGGGCGGGGGGGATTGGGGCTTTTTGCGTTTGGCAAGGGTTTTTTTTCTTTTTTTTTAATCCAACTTTTTTCTTTTTTTATTCTATTTTTTATTAAAATATTTTTTATGTTCTCTACTTTTTTTATTTTTATTTAGATTTCTCAAATAAAATTGTCTAAAAATAGTTAAATAAAAATCAAACTAAATTAAAATGACTATAATTCTAATGATTCATTTTTATGACTCTAATGACTTTTGTTTTGTTTTGTTTCTTTTGTTTTATTTTAATGATCTTTTTATACTTTTTTTTATTATTTTATTAGTTTGAAATAGTGTTAAAATTGACCTAAAATTAAATACAACTCAAATAACAAAAAAAATTAAATTGACTCCAAAATTAATTATGACTCAAATAATTCTCACATTACTTGAATAAAATTTGGAATTCAAATATTTTAATTTGATGTGTTATTGTTGTTATTATTATTATTATTACTTTTAGGGGATGTAGACATAAAGTACAGTGTTTACACTTTCAGAAAATGAATCTAGGCATTATTTTCAGCAAGGGAAGTTTATACCTTCGCTCATTGTCATTGTAAGAGTATGTACCATAGAGACTTGAAGGTAAAAGAAAACATATGATGCTAATTATGTTATCCCTCCAGATTTCATTTAGCGTATCATGTTTTAATTCTGATCAATTAGCAGTCTTTCCTTTCATAACCTAAATGTTTCCCTCGCATTATCTTGCCTCAAATGAGTGAATTGAGTATAATGTTTCATTCATTTCCTAGCTTCAAATTCCCTATGATGTCACTTTGGCAATTGCATTGTTAACAGAGATTTTTCTGCGTTGCAATTGAGCAACAGAGATTCGAAAATACGGGGATTTTATCATACAAACCATTAAAGGCTGCAGGAGTTCAGTATTTAACTACTTTGATTATGAGTTGTGCTGTTTTGTAGACATGTACCGTACGTGGAATTCGGTTCACTTTCTTTTTCTGTAATATACCTTTGTTTAAGTGATTTTACATTAACTAGTCTGCTTCATTTAGGCGAATGGTGACCATGAGACCATGAACGTGGAAGGGGGATTCAGATATGTTGAATCTGGGGGACTTGATAATTTTACTTGTTTTTGAAATATATGATCAATGATTCTAAAGATGATTGGGGAATAGAACTTTGATGAATGTACTGATTTTTTTTAGAATATATGAATGATTCTTGTTATCCAAAATAGTGAGAAAATGTCAAGAGCCAACGCTTTCAAAAGCATTAGTTACAAAAAGAAAGTCCATGAATACATATACTTTCTGCTTAAATTATCCTTAACACCAGTAAATATATGATTTTTGTGATAGTATTAGGTTTAGGCAAACTCATGTCTAGGCCATTCAGGTATTAGAATGAATACATATGTTCTTTGTAGATAGGACATGGCCATTCTGATCTATTTGGTAACATGGTTTTAAATTATGGTTGCGGTTGCGGTTATGGTTATGTTGCGATTGTGGTTGCGGACGTTACGGATAGTATAAAAAGAATTGCGGATGTTGCGGTCAAAAAATGTGGATGCGGCCGGCGTCACAACAACAATATTACGGCCACATCACATGACGCGGACCGCAATTTAAAACCATGTTTGGTAGTATTAGCAGAAGTGATTTCTCATGGTCAAAAGTGAGATTAGCATTTCCATGAATTTGTTATTTCAGTTGCATTAATCACTCCTGAGTTGCTTCTTCAATTCTTCGCAACTAAATAGTATTAAAGAATTGTAATGTTTAATTATTAAAAATATTGAATTTGAAATTTGGAAATTTAATTTATCATATTGATAAATTTTATTGATCTGTTTATATGCTTCTTCAATTCCCCTTATCTGCTATTTCAGTTTATCATATTGATCTGTTTTTGGTTTTGATGAATTAATTAAATAGTATTAAAGAATTGTAATGTTTAATTATTATAAATATTGAATTTGAAATTGGGAGATTTAATTTATGTTCATTTTTTATTTTTCAAAAATTTTTAATTGCATCTATTTTCTCATTCAACTATTAGTACTTAATTCCTCTTATAATTCTCATCATCAATACTTATTTATTGGACATAAGGTGAGGTGTGATCAAATTAGGGATAAAATAAGAAAATTCATTCATGTCTTTATTTTTTATTGTTTGGATTGCCATAATTTTTTAAAATATGCCATGGATTTTGAGTAGCTCTACAGTCATCCATTATGAATCATGTATAATATAACATAAAATATTGATAAAATTGTATTAGAATACTAACTAGAACGTATTATCCTACATATAGAGAAACTAGAAAATTCTTAGAAAGTTACACTTGCTAGCTGTATGAAATAACTTATAGGTATTATAATGAATAACACATTAGAAATGATATATTTATATAGAACTCCTCAGTTTGGGAACGAAATTAAAAAAAAAAAGAACTTACACCAAAAATGCAGTGAGAACAAGAAGGAAAAAGCGTATTGAATATCTGAATAAATTTCAATTTAACATCAATTAAAAAAAAGACAATATTAAATTAAAGATTGAAATGAAGTTATATATAATTATTTTTATATGCAATTATGAATTTTCTCTACTGATAAAATAAAATCTAAAAGTGGGGAATTTACTATATATAATAATTAATCTTTTGGATAGAATTCCTTGCACTCCCTAGCCTTGTTGAGATGAGAGAGATAGGAAGAGGAGAAGGAACTGAACTCTAGGAAGGCTCTTGGTACACTCTCAATTATGCAGAGCATGAAGGAGAGCCAACAAAGAACATGGAAGGAAAGATATGAGGGACATGTGGAAGTCTTATAGGTGCTTTTGTAATTGAATCTTTGTGCAACCCATGGGCAAATGTAGAAAAACGCAAGGGCTGAAGGAGAAATTTTAAAACTTACGGTTTAGTTCCCTAATCAACTATGCTGAAACGTAAGGAAAAAAAATAGGAAAGAAAAAAAATTTATATACAATTCTTTATATCTTTATTATTAGATTCTTTAATCAAAATATGACAAGTGCATTATTCTCTAATTAAAATATAACAATTGTATGATTTTTTTTTTGGTCTGAGACTCTCAATATTCAGAAGCTATGACAAGTATATGGTTTTTAAAGTATAATTCTTGAATTAAATCATATATATGTCATATTTTTATTAGAGAATTATACTCTTATTATATTTTAATTGAGAAATCTAATAATAATAATAATAATAATAATAATAATAATAATATAAGTAACTACACTATCACTTGGTCTTGAACACTTACTATTGAGATCTTAGGTCAAACTTTTAACCACTAAGTGCGTGTTTGGAACGGCTTCATTTCACCTGCGTCTCAGCCCAAACTGGGGTTTGCATAGGAAAAGCCCATTTGGGAACATGTTTGGATCCGCGTTGAGATGGCCGCACCAAGGTTCCGGGAGATCCAAAAAGCACGTTGCATTGAAGCAACTCAATCTCGCTTTCTACCAATGTGAACGTGTTGCATTGAAGACACATTAACATTTCCAACAACAAATGTCTTTTATACCCAACGCATGAACAAGTCCGAGGATACAAATCATCGCTACAAACCTCAGTTGCATAAACTTCTCTGTTTGACTCTATTTTGCATATATACTGCAGTGGTGAGCATTTTGGACATCTCTGGTCGAAGGTTCAAGCTTCTGTGTCTCAGATGTGTTGCTTCTCCATCTTCTTCCTCTGTTTTGTTTCAGGTAACATCTTCTTCCTCTAACATGCATTCTTCTCAAATCTCTGCTGCATTGTATCATCTTCTGCATGAAGTCCAGTTAGTAAGGAGGTTTTTTTTCCTGTGCTAGGAGTTCTTTATTAATCTGCTTTAGGGAGCGTGCAGATTGTTTCCTTTCATTCTTCTTTGATGAAGGATGCAGCTTCCCTGGCCTTTGGTAGAGAAACTCAGCCATGGGGGAGGACTCGCAATAGAATAAGAAATGTTCGGTAGCTAATCCTTTGGTAGAGAAACTCACGCCATGTGCTTTTCTCTCTTTTGCTTTCTAACCTTGTAGTACGAAGGGGGAATTGGTCCAAGTGCCCCCCGAACTGCGCGAAATGGTCACCTATTACTTTTATGGTGGGGGGCTTGTCTTTCCATCGGCCATCTTCACAGTTGACAACATGAATGCATCAGAAAGAGAATTTATCAATGTAATCATATTATGGGTAGCAGCTGGGCTCTCTTTACATTTGAAAAGAAAAAGCAAATTAACTCATAACTTTAACCTTCCCATTATAACCGCAACTAATCATCTTCCTTAGAATTAGCACTTGCAATTATAATCCAACAATTCATTACTTTCTTGGTTGTACCTTTAAGAATGATTAAAAATTCTGCAGGTCCCATTCATATATATACTATTATGTATATCTGCTTCGAATTTCACAACTCATAGCCTCATATCTGTTTGAAAAAGGAAAATAGAAGAGCTAATAAGGTGTTTTCTTTTTTTTAACAAAATGATAATGTAGATAAATTATTTTAACATTGCCGGTGAGAGTGACAGTGACATGCTCAATATTTCTTGTTAGTCTCGTGCCCACATTTTTTAATCCTAAAGCATATATGTTCAATAATTTAGCATAAAAATCAACATGAGAGTAAGATTTACTTAGGGAGTGTTTGGATGAAAATAGTTGCATGCATAGACTCTAGTAATAAATTAATAATATGACAAATGTATAATTTAATTAAAAATTATACACTTACTTATAAAAATTATATACTTATTATGTTATTAATAGAAAGCTATACTTTTATTATGTTTCACTTAGGAAACAAAGATATAAAAAATATCATAAACTTGATTGTTTGAAATAAATCAAATATAACAAAAAATGCTACTAATTGGATAAAAATTTCTTACTTAAAAATGACATATAATTGATTGAAATTAATTTATTAGCATTCTGAAAAAAAACACTTTATTTATAAGAAATAATGTTTTAAAACATATTATACATTAGAACATACTATTATTAAAATATGAATACCCTTTCTAGTAATTTCACACCTAAAAGTGATTCTGGTATATAATATCTAAACAAAATCAATTTTACCAGAATCACTTTTCACCTAAAATTTTCAAACATAAATCACGTTCAAGTAAACCCACTTTTATACAAAATCAATTTGCAAACTCAAGTTTATCAAAATCAATTTTGCTCACCATCAATCCAAACACACACGAAAGCGATGGTTAGAACTTGCTCTTAAGTTATTCCTAATAATTCAAACTTAGCCTCATGTTCAATGGGTTAATTTAATTTCACTAATAAATACTAAAATTACTTCCTTCTTTCATCTCAATTTCTCACTTGAACTTCATATTCCCCATTAACTCTCCAATCCAAAGTAATTTATAATTCTATTAAAATTCTGGGTTATCCCATCTAAAATGGATTTAGCCAAAACTTTTTAGGTAGGGGCCTTGCTAACTCCTTCCCATTACACTAGTTGGGCTTTTTTAGCTTTAAATTTGAGCCACAAATATCCAAATTACCTGCTGCATTGCTGACTATTTTGGCACCAGTCTTGGCTTGTTGTTTGCTTGAAAATTAGGTCGAAACGCTGTCTAAATTGTCCACAATGGTTTGCTTATTATTTTGGTACCTAGTTAGGTTGGAGTTTTTTGAATTTTCAAAATGTTTTAACTGTACCTAATTATACATAGATGTTCTATAAGGTAGATGTGATGTTGTGGTTAACTGTTATTGTAAATGAAGTTGAATGCCCTTGCGATCACACCATATAGTTAATTGTATTTGTGATGCATAAATACTGTATCATGAAAATTTCTTCTTGTGTACCTATAATGTCCGCTAAAATCAAGGACTTAAATAATTAAGATTTAAACTAAACAATTTAATTAAAAGAATAGTTTAAGGTAATAAATTAAAAAAAATTAAAATAAAAATTTTTTGCTAGGCATGGTATTGTTGTAACCTTGCACTCCACTCCTATGGGATTTGTGTTCTAGCCCTTATAATGCCGTACTTGTTATTATTTTTCTTCTATATTTCTTTGCCCTCTCTTTCAACTGTGTGTGGACCGAATTGCTATAGCCTACGAAACCAAATTGTTATTTCCTTTTTATTTTTCCTTAGCCCTTGCTTTTCTTGAATTTACTGAGTGGTCCCCCTGATTTTTTTTTCCTTCTAAAACACTTGTCTCTCTCCCACATTTGTTATTGTGATTCCATATCCTTTCACCACATGTTATGCTCTGTTCCTTCTTGTACCAACTCAACTGAAGCTTCTCTCCATTTTCTTCATTCTTTTGTTGAGTTCAACCACTTTGTGCGAGCTATAGGTTTTCAAATTTGTTTTGAAAATGTATTTTACATGAGCAGTTTACCATTCAAATGACCCTGTTAATTTTAGTGCACTTATAAACTCACATGTTACTTATTTTTCTTACAAAGACTCACATGCTTGCCTTTTTTTTAACACTTTGTTATTTATACATTCACTTAGTTAATACCCCATGATTACGTGTTTCCCTCCACATTCACCATTTAGCATGGAGGTTGGTTGATATAGTAGTTGGCCTGCAAAATCATTTTGGCATATAAATCGTTTTAAACTTTAATCCCATAGAGATCTTGATCTCTCTCAAATTAATGGTTAATTCCATTCCACTATGATACAATAAGCATCTTGAGGAAAACTTTTTTTGAATGCCTAGTTAGCAATTTGAATTTGAAATGAATGCTATGGAACAGATTAATTATGGTTTCAACTTGTTGGGTGTTTTTTTTCCTAATCCATTGTGTTATTGTACTTGTGAATCACATTATTGAAAGTGGTTATTCTTTCAATCTTACAATTGTGTTGAGGACAGCATTGGATCTCGTGTCCATGCAACAATTACTTTCAATCCATTTAAATTTTAAGGCTGTTCAAGTAGTTCTTCTGTTTGGCATTTAGCTTCCTCGTTAAAATGATATATACCTTATTCTGATTGATTATGTTTTTATATCTTCTTTGGATTCTCATATGGTGATATGTATGAGCTGTGGATTAACTTGAATCATTACTTATATAAGAGAACTTTTTATGCCAATTCCACAAGTAAATCAAAAAACAATTATGAGTATGTAAAAAACTCCACAGTCAAAGGACCACTAGGAAGCTTGATTTGGGGTAAACTTTTTTGAAACCTTAACTTGTGATTACTGTCTTATTATCAAATATACTCTCTATTTGGTTTTTTTTTGGATAAACTTGTCATTTTCTTTCACTTATTTTATCTAGCCTTGTATGCTTTATTTTATTTTCCCCTGCTATTATTTGTGATACTGTACTGGACTGAAGGAGTTAATTACAAAAATGGCTGAAGGGTTTAATGATGATACGTCTCAGAATAAGGATGACATGGATTTAGATGAAAAAGGGAATATTTTCTGTACTTTTATGGCCGAAGATGCTTATGCTTCAGCTATCTTCTTGCTATTAAAAGTAAGCATATTTTGGTTGACATTAATTTCTTTTTCTGGTTTGAATGATAGGCAAATAATTAAAAGTTGGATACAGATTTGTAATGTATGCATGCTTATTCATATTTTGTATACATTTAACATGTGCTTCCATGTGGGAAGATGAAGGTGATATGCTACACATAATCTGTAATGTATGCCATCTGCCACATTATTCTTTTCATTTGAACTAGTTGGAACTTGGAATCCTCTATAGTGATTCTTCTTTATCATTCAATTAAATTCATGGTTATCTGTTCTCTTGTCAATCCCAGCCATGTCCCTACTTGGCCTTTCTGGTTATTTCATGGACCATATATGCAGAATCAACCTTAGATTGTCAATTTAATTAACATCCGCCATTTTGTGTTACTCATTATCTTGTACCTTTCTTCTTTAAATTTTATATTTTATTTCTCTGCGGTTTAATTAGTATGTACAGAATCCTTAATTCCTTTAACCCCCCACCTCTTTCTTTTGTCTTTTTTTTGGTCCTCTTTGGATCAATCAGTATTATTTAATGTTTTACTATTCATTCCTTACATGTATAACTAATTTGTTGTGTTTGCAGGCCTTTGATTAGGCATACTTAAACAACTGAAACAATGTATTTACACCCTTTATATTTAATAAATAAATGCATAGCATGCAATTAGAAATAGATAAAAAGAAAAGAAAGAGTGGGTGAAAAGAGATCAAGTAAGTTCTATACACCTTCTCACTTTTTTGTGTCACTTTCGCTCTTACTATACCCAATATAGTGCTGCAAAGAATTCAAAGGCTTAGAACAACACATGGGACCAATTCTATGTTTATTAGATTTACCCATTCATTGGAGCAATATTGGTTGCTTGGGTGTTTTAGATTGTGTTTTCCCCACCAACACCCATATAATGAAACAGAAAAAAGCCTGAAGATGCGTGGTAGATTTGGTTAGTTGCTTTTTCATTTTGGCGATTACATGTAAGTTGTACGTGAAAGTGTTTGTGCAAGAAAATTAGCTCACAAATTGGATCTAGGTTAGATAACTATATTTATATGCAATGATTTATTACACAATGATGCATTTTGCTTTCAATGTCGGTAAATATTATGTACATCTGCGAGCACTATTTAATTCATTGCCTCCAGAGGATCACAAGAATGGATGTATCATTAGTTACTATAGGTGCACAGGTCAACCTTTTTGCATGTATTATATATAGAATAAATTACGCAAACTTCCTTCAAATTTGGAAAATAGACAAGAGATTTATGTAGTTTCAACAAAATTTAAGAGAGGTTTATATAATTTACTTTATATATAAACTATTGCAATTGGATATAAATCTTTGTAATGTTCATGGAAATATAATTTCTTTTTTTTTTTGGCAAAATGTACATAATTATCAAAATTGTTGCAGGAAATGATGTAGGAAAATTTTAATTCCCTTATTTATTAGTTGATTTGCCTATTGGTTATGCTACAATTAATATAAGGCAACATGTTAAAAGGTTGAATATGTGGAACTGTCGAGTATCTATGGTTATCTTAAAAATAGAGCATCAGTCCTTAAAGCTAACTATTTTCCCTCAACTTGGTGTTAATGTCAATGTTAATGCACAGAGATCTTATGAAACTTGGACGCTAGTTGTTTAGGTCTCAATGAAATTTAATTAATGTAAAACTTTTGTGTTGCCTTGAGCAGCACTACAACAAAATGATCAATTATCGACTGAAAAAGCAATAAGAAAAATGAAAGAGAAGTAGAAAATTAACTGCCGACAAATTACATTGAGTAGTCAAATTTTTGCTAGTCTCTAATATCTTAGGAACTGTTATGTAGTCGTAAAAAAATATATTATGATTAAAAAAGCTGCAGTGCTCTTTTTTAAATAAAAAATGAAATTTATATTAAAATAATAAACAAAGTTACTATAATAAAATTTCTTTAATATAATTATTTATTAATATATTTTAATATTTTATTAATGTAATCTTAATTTAATTTAATATATATTTTTAATATACATTGCTTATCATATTTTTGCTTGTCATTGTGTTTGCTCAAAACCTGCTTATCTCGTTCTTCTTTCTAAGTTTCTGTTTATATTCATCCTTATGCTTCTTTCTGTGTTTCTTATCTTCATTTTTGTGCTTACGCGGTCATCAAACATCATTGCTTCACTAAAAACACTAAATACTAAGAAGTGCAAAAATAAAATAAAAAATACGAAAGAGTGAAAAAAAATACAAAAATTAAATAGTAGAAATATATAAATGAAAATAAAACTTACCCCTTTGTACTTAGATAAATAATTTGTAAAAATAAAAAATAAATAAGAAATAAGAAATAAAAGTAAAAATAAAAGAGGAAAAAAAAGTAAAAGAAGAGATAAAAAAAGAAAAAAGAAGAAAGTGGAGACATATAACTGGTGAAGAAGGAGAAAGAGAAGAATTAGTGTATATAGAAAAAAGAATGTGTGTGCGAGAATGAAAATGTTTTCATCTGGTGCCTTCTTTTAAATTGTTTTTCGTGTTTTCAGATAATTTTTAATTTGAATATATACTATCTGGTAGATTAACAATTGTATAGTATATAATTTATTTTAGTATATTAAATATAATATTACGTAATATCATAATATATATATATATAACTTTTTCTTTAATTGGTTAAATATGTTCATTTCATATATAACTTAATACAGTACCCTATTTTCGGAGTGGTTCTCCGTATGAGGACTCCATTCAATTATATTTAATATATATAATAAATAATTATACATCTAACTTTTGTTTAATTTGTAAAATATGTATTTTTACTAATTAGAAATATTAAATTTACACAAATAATTAAAATTTAAACACTTAAATCCAGTGAAAATTATTTATTATATAAAAATATTAATTTTACACATATGTAACTTAATTACATAGGTCTAATAAAATTACAAAAAATAAACAAAAATTAAAATTCACTCATCTCCATCATCATCGTTATTATTGTTCTCTTGGTTTTAAGATTGGACATATCCGACCTTTATAGTCGTGGATCTTATTGATGACTTGGGCCGGCATTTCCTTGAGAAAATTGGTTATAACATCTTGTCAATGTGTGTAGTTGATTTTGCACAGCTTGCAATTTCATATTTTACCAGTCCATTTCATTCTCATGAATCTGTTTTAGAAATTGAACACAATTTTTTTAAGAATTGCTAATATGAACCTATGTAATGATTTTGTGAATTATGAATGTTGATAAAAAAACTTTGCAAATATTAATGTTGGAGGATGTTATAGTCTTGGGAAGAGAAACAAGTGACACAATAGTGATTGGCACTATCAATAAGTGGATAACATATTATAACTTGTTTATTAGGTTCCTGTATTATTTGTGAACCTAGAATAATGGCAATTAAATTTTATTCAATATAACTAATGCATGGCTTTAGTGAAATAGACTCTTGAATCGCATGTTCCTTATGTGCTTAAGTTGATAACATGATGATATGGTTGTAATATGTAACATCATATTCCTCCAATCCTTCCTCCCCACAAGTAAGCTTCATACATGTTGCAATCATGAAAAACCAATAAATTTAATGCATTATTTTGCGTTGCATAAGGTTCTAAAAATCCATCTCAAGCTCCATGAATCCTGTGAACTCCTCAATATCATCTTCTACTCATAATCCATCCGTACAAGTTGTAACGCCCGATATGTTGTAAAAACACTGAAATGAGTCAGTTTGAAAAGAAAGTCTCTTGAGATGAGTGATTCAAAGCCAAATAAAATTTAGATAAAATTTTAAATAATAGAAAATAAGGATTTGAGCATTGAGTTTTCCAGAAACCATAGCCGAAGTAATTCGAAAAATTTACCGAAAAGTCAGTGGCATTTTCGTAAATAAGTGTAATTTTGGAAAAACACACAAGAGGGCTTTTTAAACAGAAATTTTGAGTTTCCCAGGATTCTTAGAGGCCTCGAAAACTATGGGAAGCCCCATGACCGTTAAAGCCCCTTCTGTGCACTTTTTCCAACGTCAGTTTACCTAAACTTTGACTGGTTTGTTTGGGAATGTTTTAACTCTGATTTGAGTGATTCCAAAGGCATTTTATTAAATTGGGAACTTAAATTTTATAATGGAAAAGATAGTTCAAAAAAAAAAAGCTAAAACGAAGCCAAACTAAAAATGTCATTACAAAAGGGCAAAAATGGAAACAATTTTAAAAAAGAAGCTTCTTAATTCTTCTTGAAAGCCCACGTCCCCCCTCTCCTTCCTTAGATCAACTTTCTTCTACTCAATTTCAGAGAAGAGAAGCAGCTCCTTAGGCGCACCAAGAGGGGGAGAGAAAGAAGAAGAAAACCAAGGAAAAGCTAAGTAATTTCATGAAATTCCATACTTCTCTTTCTTCAAATCTTATTCCTCTCTCTTTGCCCTCTCTTTCCATGATTTGGGGTGCTCATATGGTTTTGTTTTGGGCTGAAATTAGAAGGGAAAAACTTGAGTTTCAAAGAGGAAGTTAAAGCAAGGAGAAGAACTCTTGGAAGGAGCTTGAATTCAAGGTAACTTCTCATCATTTGTTGCTTCTTTTTCTTTTTCTTCTTCTTCTCTTCCATGTGTGTGATGCCTTCATGCAGAACCAATTAGGGGAGGAAGATTCTGACCTAAAACTAATGAGAAACTATAAAATTGGGATGTGGGAATTAGGAAGACACCAAGAAATTGCAAGAAAAACTAGTAGAAACCAAGTTGGAAAAGTGTAGTGCTTTTGAAAGAATTGTAAAAACTGATTTAATCTATGAGTTTCCTTGGCCATTTAAATGTTCCATTGAGCTCCTAAGACCTCTAAGAAGCCTCCCAAGTAGCTCTCCCATCAAAGAAAAATTGGAAACCCCTTAAACCCTAAATGCTTCCATAATGTCAACCTAGGATAGATGGAGGGGCTTAGGGAGTGTTTTAATTTATTCTATCCTTGGTTTGAGACTTTATATGATGGTAGAAGGTGGGAGGAACCCTTGAGAAAAATTTAGAAGCCTTAGGTTGAGAGATGAGACAATGGTTTCCATAATGTAGCCTTGTGAAGTAACATATATCTAGGCTTGGGAGAGTGGGTGTATGATAGCTCCAAGGACTTTAAATGAAGTCAAGAAGCCTAGATAAGGGAAGAAATTGGAGCCAAGAACTTGAATTATGCTAGTTGCTTCATTAGGCCATAATGAAACCATTATGTGACCATTAGGCAAAGTGTGTACCTCAAGTGTGAGTTTGATGTTTTAGCTTGCTTCAAGAAAGTAATTGAATGTTATTTATGGTGTTTAGGCCAAGAAAGTCAAGATCCATCTCATTGTGAGTGTATAGCCAAGAAAGGGAAGGTGCAGCAAGTAAAGCTTGACAATTCCCTAAGGTAGCTCTCCACCTTTTCTTATTACATTTCTTGTTGCATATGGGTCATTGTGTGCTTGTGTATATATTTATATTTTTGAGACATGCCACTTGATGCTATGTTGTTATTTTAGTACCAATATGTCTTCTCAAATGTCTTTGAATTTATGGAAATGGCTCACAAAGGTGAGGTAGTGCCAAAAGTCCCTTAATATGGGTGAGGAGATGCCAAAAGTCTCATGGCACGAGTAAGACAAAGCCAAAAAGTCCCTTGGATAGGTGAGACTAAGTCAAAAGTCCCTAAACTAAGAGTAAGGCAAATCCAAAAGTCCTAGAAATGGGATAAGGCTAAACCAAAAGTTCCTAGAGCTTATTCTTATGCTTGACATGAGTTTGTAGCATAAAAATGTGAAAATTGAATGTTTCATAGATTAATTAGTTGCATACTTGTACCCTTGACATGTTGTATGCCTTAAAAATGTACTTGAATAGGTGTATGAGATATTAAGATTCAATGAATTTCACCCCCTCTTTCCTCTTATCTTATATGGCCTAGGTGGAGTTCAAGATCCAAAGGATGGAAGCCAAGGAGCTTAGATATCCATCTCTTGGCAATCTTGCTATTTTTTGATGTACTAGAATGTCAAAGTATATATGTAAATGTTATTTTTGAGTCATGAAACCTTGAACAAGTGTAAAACTATGTAATAATGGTGTATGTATCAAGAATGGAGTCAAATGAATAGAAATTGCAATTTGACCACTTGAGAGCCCACTTGTGCATGTATGTTTATGGATGTGTCATGATGAATTTGAGTTGCATGATGGTTCAAAACTTATAAGAGATTTTTTTATGCTGTATTTATGCTTCCTAAGTTGCTCAAATGGGTGTGGGAAAAGGTATGGATCATTTGGACCAAATTTGTCCCCTTTTTGGAGCCAAAAGTGTCATAATCTTAAGCTATAGCAAGTCTGACCAAATGACCTCTTTTTGACTTGAAATTTGACATGCAATTAGATCCTGCCTAGAGCTTTTTAGAAAGCCAAAGACTAAGTCATTTGGAGGTCTATGGAATTTGTTATGATTTTTCAAAATTGGTATCAAAAATTCAGATATGCAAAATTACTATTTATTTGGTCAGTTGTGATTTTGTGTCATCCGAGGGGCAAACATGGTCCAATGGCTAAAAATTTGTAAGCATAAACTAGACATTCACAGTGACTTGTAGCAACTAGAAGCACCTCATTTGGAGGTCTGAGCTAAGAGTTATGAATTTTTGAAATTCTGGAACAACATCAGTAGTGTAGCATAACCTTGCTCACTGTTCCATTGAATTCCAGTGTCTAGACGTGTTTTTTTTGGTTTGAATTTTTTACCATAAAATTAACATCCACAACTTTTTAGATTGATATTATTTGCATGGATTGGATTTTTGTGGAATTAATTGGACATTTTTTAAGTTTGTAGTAGAAAGCTATGATAGTACAAGTGGCCAGCCATACCTCTGCACTTTTTTGAATGTTAAACATCTTCTATGTTATGTTTCATGACCTAGACTAATTTTTAGCATAAAATAGACATCTGTAGCTTTTTAGAATGCCATCGTATGCTTAATTTCAATTTTTTTTGAAATTAATTATGAATTTTCAAAGTTGATGCACTGAATCTGCAAATTGAACCCAAGGAAGAACCATTATTAATTATGTATGTTTGATGTGAACTCGGGTTTTTGGAAATGTTTTGAGATGGTTTTGGATTGTATTAGTGTGATTAAATTTGAGAATGATCTGAGAGAGTCCCCAAGGCCCATAGAGTCAAAATAAAGAAATTATAGATAACATAACGTAATTAAATTGTATTATTTTCTTTATTTTCTTGGAGAAATCCATGTATGAGACTTATGTATATAAGGAGGCTAGCTAAGATAGCTATGGTATTACAAAGTCATAAACAACATAAAATATACACACAACTCAAGTGACGAGCCATACACCAGAAAAAATTAAAGTTGGCCACGGGTTCCACTTTCCCGCTTTCTGATATTAATTTTGGAAAATTATAATTAGTTCTAAAAAAATTAAAATCAAACAAATGATAGCTTTCTGGAAATTCCTAAATGTCAACTACAAGTTAAAAATCATTCTAGGCCATGAAAATATCAACTATACCATAATTGACAATAGAATAGCACCAAAAGTCCAACTACTTAGGTTTGCTATTACAGGTTTCTAATATAAATTTCAAACATTCATAACTAATTCTAAAAAAATCAAAACCTAGCAAACCATATCATTCTGAAATGATATGGATGTTCACCTTCAACTAAAAATAGTTCTAGATCAAGAAAATAGCATTTAGCCCATGAAAATTGATGGAACAATACTAAAGATCCTGCTACACTACTGGTACTTCATGAAACTTTAAAATTTTGGTTCTCTCCCAACAGAGCTCCAAATCTAGTGATCTTAATGGCTTTGGAAAGCTTATGATGTATAATTTATGCTTATAAAATTTCATAGCCATTGGATGCCATTTGTCCTATGAGTGGCAAGGAAACAAAATCTGACTATATAAACAGTATACCCTACCATTCCATATATTTTTATCAACTTTGAAAAATCATAATAAATTTTCTAGAACTCGAAATTGGGTGCTCTTTAGCTTTATGGAAAGCTCTAGATGAGACTTACTTTTTAGCCAAATTTCAAGAAAAAAATCACTCATTTGGTCAAATTTTGATTCAGCACACATAACAGTCCAATTTAATATTCAAGATGGTGCATTAAGGGGCCAAATGGCTTTCTTAACCATCCATGGCTACTTGGGCATGTCCAAAGCCACATTCACAGCCTAGGAAGATATTTCATTTGGTTCAAAACATTATGGAGCTCATTTCCACTATGATACATGCAATCACACACATTGGAAGCATAACATATCAAGGGCCTTTGATGGCAAAATCAATCATACTCATTCATATGAACCCAAAACCATTCCATACATCATGTCTAGATATATTTGAGTGTGATCAAGTGTCTACATTGTATATACAACATGTAATTACAATTCTTAACAATAAAAAGCTATCAAAAAGACTATTTCACTACTCCATTGCCAAACTCTTGCTCTTTAAGGTTGTTGGCTCCCATTTCTTAGCCCATTTGGCTCACTTAGACATGGTAAGATATTAGAGAGGGAAGAGTGAGATTCTAAGAATCCTAATAACTTTTAACCCTTTCAATTATACATAATATTCATATTTTCAAGTCCAAGAATGCATATATGAACATTAAGTTATTAGTAACCATACATAAATTCATTTTCATGTGCAAGAAGCTCATACATATCATACATTAGCTTTCAAGAGAATTGGTTTAGCCTCACTCCTTTTCTTTAGAACTTTTAGACTTGCTTCACCCATTTTCAAAGGACTTTCGACTAAGCCTTGTAACACCATGATGTATTAACGTTAACTAACTTCCACTTAGGGTTTATTCCATGAAATTCTAAAGAAAAAGAGTAAACCGTAGCATTTTATCATGCTATACCGGGGGTTTACATAGTTATACTTCATCCTGTGGGTCTCGTGAATCCATCAATTGCATTTTCTACTCAAAATCCATTCATACAACTCATACATAATATAAAACAACCTATGAACTACGGATATGAAGCCAAAAACCAAAAAAATGCAATTTCTCAAATAGATCCAAAAGTCATATTTTTGGCTCCAACTTTGAAAAATCATAACTAATTCTAGAAAAATAAGAATCAAGCAAACCATAGCTTTCTAGAAATCTATATATGTTAAATTCACACTAAAAATAATTTTAGGACATGAATATAGCCTTTGGACCATGTTTGATAATGAAATAACCACAAAGGTCTGGCTATCCTTGGTACTGATACAATTTACTGTCATAAATTTTAAAATTTTATAACTAATTCAAAAAAAATATAATTTGGGTAAACTATACCAATTCGGAAAGCTATAGATGTTAACTAGAGGTAAAAAATAAGTTTAGATCATTTTAGTAGCCTTTGGACCTTAAAAACTAATAGAACAATAACAAAGGTCGGTTGGCATCCCTGTTGTTGACACAAAGGTTCAAAAAATTATTTCTCCCTTTACAGACCTCCAATTGAGGTGTTTCTAGTTGGTATAGGTCATTGTGAATGTCTAGTTTCTTCATATAAATTTCATAGCAATTGGAAATTGTTTGCCCCACAAATGACATGGATTTATTTTTAGACCAATTACACAGTGAACTAACCAAAACCAGAAAATTCTCCAACTTAAAAAATTTGTCAAATATTCCATAGGCCTCTAAATAATATCCACTTTATCTTTCCTAAAAGCTCTTAACAAGCTCTAGATGAATGACAAAGTTTAGATCAAGAGGAGCTTATGTAGTTATATCTTGAAGTAGCTCACGAATTTGGCAAATTTAACACCATATATAGTTCAAAGTGGGTCCAAATAGTCTCCTACATGTTCTAGCACCTCTTAGGCAAGTTTTTAAGCATAAATACAACATATGTGAATTGTCCAAGTAGTCCAAACTATAACACATTTCAAACTCACTATGCTATACACAAGAATGCATTACTACATACAAGCCACCAAGGGGCCAAATTTCATATTTCCATTACTTTAGCTCTATACATGGTTTACACATCATTTATACATATTTCTACACTTGTTCAAATATTTGTATATCAAAAACAACATATACATATGAATATTGACATCCCTTTACATCAAAAGCTATACAAAACTATACAAAGTGCCAAGAGATGGCCATTTATGCTTCATGGCCTCCAATCTTTGGCTCTTAAGCTCCACATAGACCATATGAGATGGGAAAGGGAAGGGGGTGAGATTCATGGAATCTCAATAGCTCATACACTCATTCAAGGAAGCAATCAACGCATATAAACATGTCAAAGCATGCAAGTAGGCATCCAATCATTCAAAATCATACAACACATGATTTACATGCCATGAAAATCGTATCAATGCCAAGAAAGAGCCCTAGGGACTTTTAGTCTAGTCTCACCCTATTTTTGGGACTTTTGGATTAGCTTCACCCTTGGTCTATAGACTTTTGATTTGGTCTCACTTATCCATGAGACTTTTGGCCTTATCTCACTCATTCTTAGAGACTTTTGGCTTTACTTCACCTATCACAAGGGACTTTTGGCACCACCTCATCCTTTAAGAGCAATTTTCACCACCCAAAATTATAAGCATATTGGAACCAATGCATCAAGGCAATATTAAATGACATGTCTTATAATACATGTGCACACACACAGCATACAATGACCATCACACATCCAAGAATGTAACAAGAAAGAGTGAGAGCTACCTTAGTAATTAAACACAATTTTTCCCTTTCAACTTCTCTTTTCCCTTCTCGGTCTCACTACTGTAACTAGATGGAGCTTGAGTTCTTTAGCTTAGACATAACAAGTAACATGCAATTACTCTCTTAGAACTCAAACAAATACTCACAAAGGCTAGGAGATTTTTACATCAAAACAAACTTCACAAAATGTTTAAGAATCCCTAATTTCTCCTTCTTGAATTTTACTAGCTCTTTTTCTAATTCTTTTACATTTCCTAGCCTCCCACACTCTAATTCAAGGGTTTTATACGTGTTTTAGGTTGGAACTTCCTTCCTCTCTCAAGCTCTCAAGTTGGTAGAACTAACATACACAAGAAGCAAAGATACATAAGCATCTACTTAAATTCTAGCCTTCTTTAAGAGTGGTTCCTTTTGCCTTTACCTTTCCTTTAATTCTCCATTTTCATTTTTTTGAACCAAGCTTAAAACAAAACCAATTCAATAACCTAAACTATAGAAAGAGAGGACAAAGAGAGAAGAACAAAATTCTAAGAAGGAAAGCTATAGAAATCTCAAGTTTTGCTTACCTTTTTCTTGATTTCCTTCTTTCTCTCTTAGCTTCTCTTGGTCTTTCTCTCTCTCTCTCTAGCCCTTTTCTTTGTTTTGATCAAAGCATAAGTCAGTTAGAAGAAAAGGAGAGCTTCTTGAGTCTTTAAGAAGTAAAAATCGCTGTTCTTGCTTTTTCTGGAATAACCTTTCCTATAGCAAAAAATAACCCTTGCTACGGTGAGCACGTATCAGTCCTAAACCCTTGTTCTCGCTATGGCATGCACTATTGTGAGAAACTCTCTAGTTTTTGTATGGGACACCCGAACACGCTATAGCTAGATGCATTTTCATTATAACAAATTGGCACATTACTGATAGATAGCTGGCTTCTTACTATAGCGAACAGGTACATTCGCTATAGCCAACAAGGGTTTTGGTTATAGCCAGCTTAGAAAAATTTTAGAAATTCTAGTTGTTACAAGCCTCACTCTTTTTGAGACTTTTGGCTTTGTCTCACTCAATTCTAGGAACTTTTGGCTTCACCAAGCTCATTCAAGTCATAACACATTCGTAAAACATATTTTATGTACATAATAGTACCATGGCATGTAAAAAATAGCTAGAAACATTTCTCATAGAAAAAATAGCTAAAAACATTTCTCATAGCATAAACATACATACACATATCCAAAGACAAGAAAATAACCAAGAATATATGAGAGAAATGTTAGAGAACTACCTTTGGAACAAAATCCAAGTCTTCCTCTTACTTATTCCTCCTCTTTCAAAGTCACACACTTGCAAGTAGTTGGAGTTTGATTCCTTTGACCTAGACACATCAAGTAGGATACCATTATATCATGAAAGTAAACTCTAGCATCACACAGACACTAAAGAAGCATACTTGGTTCTAAGACACTATTATGGCTTCATAAGGGACATAATGAAGCAACTATGATAATTCTTGATTTTGACTCTATTTTCTCCCTTAATCTATGACTCTTAACTCCATTTAGACTCTTTAAAGCCATCACACATTCACTTTGAAGGGTCTAGCTATATGTTGCTTCTTTATGTCATATTATGGAACCTATACCTCCATCTCTCAATCTATGGGTTTTAAATTTTTTCTAAGGCTTTCTTTGATGTTCTTCTAACATATTTAGTCCCAATCTAAGTTTATAAAAATTTAAAACACTCCCTAGGTACCTACTCCAAGCTTAGTCGAGACATGTATAGTGTTTAAGGACCCTTGGAGTTTTCTTTGTTTCCTTAAAAGAAGAGGCACTTGGGAGGCTTCCTATGGTTTTAGGAACTCAATTAAACTCTCAAATAAGCTTAACCATCCTTTGACAAAATCAGGTTTTGGCATATGTCTTTGAATCCCTAGTTTTGCTATCTTGGATTTTAATGGTTTTCCTTTAGGTTTCTTTGCATTTACTAGCTTCCTATAGTCTAAAACCCAAGTTTCTTACTTGCTCTTAGTCAGAATTTACTCCCTCCTAATTGTTCTCCTCAAGGCCAAAACATATACTAGGAAGAACAACAAGAAGAAAGCATGGAAAGCAATGGAATTATATTGATTCCTTAACCTTTTCAAGAGCTTTTGCACTTGGTATGAGCTTCTCCTTGAAAATCTAATCTTCTCCCTCTATACCAAACCCAAAACAACCCTATATCATTCATCGAAACCATAGAAAGAAAGATGGGGAGGAGCTAAACAAAATTAAAGAAGGAAAAAGCTTGAAATTTTAAGTTTTTCCTGTCTTTTCTTGGAATCTTTTCTTCCTCCCCCTTGTGCATCTCTCCTTCCTAGTATCTCTCTTTATTTTGGGCAGAACAATAGCTCAGTTAGATGAAGGGAGGATGGGACGTCACTTATGAAAAGTAAATTAAAAGAAATTTGTTCTTGAAAAATGACATTTGTGTCTCTATGCTTGGCTAATTCATTTTACGCACATTTTAGTCCTTTTTTGAGAACCGTCTTTTCCATCATAGAATTTAGGTCTTCTAATTTATAAAATGGCTTTGGAATCACTCAATTTGGATTTAAAATCTTGCCAAACAAAATGGTCAAAGTTTAAGTCAACCAACTTTCAAAAACATACATCGGAAGGGGGTTTGAATTAATCCAGGGGTTCTTACGATTTTTAGGACCCTTGAGAACCCTGAGCAACTCAATGTTTTCATTTAAAAAGCCTTTTATAAGTTTTCCAAAAAGTGCTCATTTTATAAAAATGCTATTATGCTTTCGGTGATTTTATTGAACTATGCTGGCTCTAGTTTTTAGGCATCTTAGACCTTAGATCTTCATTTTTTATTATTTAAAATTTTATTATAATTTTATTTGGCATTAACTCATTCATTTTGGGGGACTTACTTTTCAAACTGACTTGGTTCAATGTTTTTACAAAAAACTGAATGTTACATAATGGATGTTTAGCACCTTGTGCTAATGTAACTGAGGCAAATAATTCTTGATAAAGTTTGGTGCATTACTTGATAAGTTAAAGCATGATTTTATAACTATCATAGCCATAACTTGTAGATTAGGTTTATAAACCAATAAATCATATATATATATATACACACACAATTATATGTACATAATATATGTAACACATGCTTATTTTGTTGTAAATTTTAATATACTGGATTGGTCACAGGAGCATTTAGTTTCATTGATGATCGGTTGTTCATTTATTTATGTGGACATTCTATTATTTCTACTCAAATCAAACACTTAACTAATTAATTCTAGTTAAGGCATAAGTACTTGACTGTTACTAATATTCTACATGTAACTCACCTTAAATACAAACCACTTAGACTCGATAGTAAGATGAAAACATTTGATGGACATTCATAGATGGGTGTGCTATTAAATAGCCTAAGAACCTAGACAAGAGAGAGGAAGCCTGGGTGGAGAAAAAGAGTTGCTTGTTAGGTGTAGCTACCCTTAAAAAGGTAAGGAGCTTTCCAACAAGATGTAATTGCCCCTAGAAATATATGTATACCATACCATAATCTATTAGAGTTAAGTAGAAAAGGAGGTACACATTAGGCATAGCCCCCCCCCCGAGGGTAAGGAGTTGCTAACGAGATGTAATTGCCACCATCGTGAGAGGAAACCAGCCCTCTCTCTCTCTCTCTCTCTCCTATAACTACTAATTCAATAACTTAATATTTTAAGAACTATCTATGTATATGTTTAGTTGATCATAAGTCTTACTTACTTTACTATGTTATTTGATTTCTGAAATTCTTAGCCTATCTGGGTTATGATCTTTTTATTTTTAATTATAGTAATTTGTTATCTGCTCATTGTGTTCCAACTCATTTCTTAATTTTCATCATTTTAGATAATGGCATTGGATTCGAACCACTTCCATTGTCCTAGGTTATAAGGCTTTAGAAGTGGTGAGCCCTGTAATTGAACTGCGAGGGTGTATTTGTTTTATGTAAACAACTTATGTTTTGATGTTGTAAAGTACTCTAAATGTATCTTCACTTGACACAAGCAGAATCCCCTACCCTTTATTTTTGCCTTTTTTATATTTTGATAGTTGGTGGTTGAGAGCAGAGCTCTCCCTTGTTGGTATGGTTAGTTTTAGTTGTTTATAGAAATTTAAGGATGTCTAATTTTTAGGGGACACTTTACTAAAATTTTTACAAAAAGCTAGGAATACTTGTATAGATATATAATGAAATGGGATTATATTTGATGCAATAATGGGATTATATTTAATTAGTAGGTTGCATTAGTTAGGCTTACAAATAGGAATCTCACTTGGTTCTTTGTGCTGCTCATTCCCCATATTTCAAGGCGTGACACGAATGAAATCCACTACTCAAGTAATTTCTACACAATGTCTATGTAATATCCAATTCTTTGAAAATAAGGGAAAACACAAGAAACATAACATGCGATTTTTCCAAAAATGCACAAAATTCACCGGATATAAAAGAAAGTCCCTTAGATAGAGGGATTTGAGTTCCAGTAAAATTAAAATAATATTTCAAACATCAAATAATGATGAATCAAGGCCATAGGTGCCTTAAAATTAGAGCCAGAATAGCTAGACAAATTTTAACGAAAAGGTAACGGAACGTAATGACATTTTTGTAATTTTAAGTAATTTTTAGAATACTTATAGAATAGCTTTTTAAATTGAAAATTTGAGTTCTTTGTGGTTCTCAGAGGCCCTGAAAAACATGGAAAGCCCCAAGACAGTTAAAGCCCCTCCGGTAGACATTTTCCAGTAACAATAAGCCCGAACTTTAACCAATTCGTTTAGGAAGGTTTTAGCTCTAAATTGAATGATTCCAAAGACATTTTATAAAATTGGAAACCTAAATTTTATGATGGAAAATACAATTCTCAAAAAGGAGCTAAAATGAAACTAAAACAAAAATGCCAAGACGAAAGGTCAAAATTAGAATTTTTAAGAAAGTGAAAGCTTTTTGAACCCTCTTTAAGTTTCATGTTTCTTCTCCTCATTATGTGCACAACTTATTCTGCCAAAAAATTAGAGAAAGACTAGCTCTCTTAGGTAGACCAAGGAGGGAAAAACAGAGAGGAAAATTTCATGTTTGAGGAGAGAAAGCCGAGCCAAGTCAAGAACAAACAAATGAAGCCAAGGAAACAAGATAAAATCTCACTTTTATGGTAGCTTCTTCCTCCCCCTCTCTCTTGTAGGTTTAGCCACCTTAAGGAAGTCTAAGAGGGTTTAGATTTTAGGTAGAACCAAAGGTGAATCCTAGGAAATTGAGTATGGAGAATGAGAATATACAAAAAAAATTAACAAAGAACTATTAGTTTTCAAGATAGCATCATTAGGGATTCAAGTGCTCTACTAAAAATTTGATTTGATACAATAATTCTTAGGCCTAAATGAGTGTTTGGATGAGCTCTTAAGATCCCTAGAAGGCTTCTCATATGCATCTTTCATCAAGAAAATAAAGCAAACTCACTTGGTGCCTCCTTGGTCTATAGTCATGACCTAAAGAGGTTGGAGCACTAAAGGGTAGTTTTAATTTGTTCCAAGCTTATTTTTGAGTCATATATGATGGAAGAGGATGAAAGGAAGCCTTGAAAAAATTTTAGAAGCCATGGATAGTGAGATGGTATCATAGGTTCCATATTATGGCTTAAAGAAGCAACACCTAGCTAGGCTCCTTGATTTGATTGTGTGATGACTCTAAGAGGCTTAAAAGGAGTCAAGAATCATAAATAAGTGAAGAGAATGGAGCAAAGATCATGTTTCCATGGGGTTGCTTCATTAAGTGCATTATAGAACTATAAAGGAGCTATATGAACTACCTAGCTTTCCTAATAAATGTGTAGCTTTAAAAATTGGTTCAAGAGTATAATTGGCTTCTGTATGATGTGTCTGGGCCAAGAGAAACAAGCTCCACCTTATTGTGTGTGTGTGGCCGAGGAAGAGAAGTCCAATTCAAGAGGAAAAGTTTGCATTTGTAATAAAGGTAGCTCTCTCTTCTTTCTCTCATGCATAAGTGGATGTTATCTTGTCTTTGAATGTGTGTATATGTGTTTTAAGCCATGGGAAGATGTTTTATCATATATCTAACTGCCATGGTACCATAATGTTGTATTATGTCTTCAAATGATGTCTTGTGACTTTGCTTTAGTTTACTTGAGTGTGGTGAAGCCAAGAACTTTCTAGCCATGGTGAGGATGAGCCAAGAACCCTTAAGAATAGTTGAGATAAAGCCAAGAGTCTTCTAAGAGCAAGGCCTAGTTTAAAACCTTAAAGAAAAAGGGTGAGGCAAGTCCAAGATCTTTAGAGAGAATGGGTAATTCCAAACTACTTGCTTGGCAAGCCTATGTATGTTTAGTGTGACTCTTTGAATGCTAAGAATGCTTCTTGAATGATCACATACCCCATAATAGTCATGTATGCATTTTTAGACTTGGTTTTGCATTCTTTATGTGTGATTGAAATGAAGATAAGCTATTGGGATTCTTATAATCTCATTCCTTTCTCCCCACATGTCTAACATGTCTAGGTGGACTAAGTAAGCCAAGGAATGGAAGCAACCAAGTCTAAAGAATGAAGATTGACAACAAAGTATGGAAAATTGCTATTATGTAGCCATATGAGTGGCATGTGATGTAATCCTTTATTTTATATGTTGTATGACTCTATGAACATATGTAAATATGTAAATATATGATGTATGAATGAAATTTAATACCATATGTATGATATAACACATTTTGGGTATGGAATGACAAGACTTGACATATGCATTCTTGTGTATAACTTAGGGTGAATGAGTGAGATTGAGAAATCTGGGTTTGTGTACCTTTAAAACAAGTCTAGTAGACCATTTGGTGCTTTTCCAAGTACTCAAGTGGCCACGGTTGCCTTAGAAGCTAAAATGGACCATTTGGACCTCTGATGAGACTTAAAAGTGACCAATTTGCATCCTAACGTCAAAATTTGACCAAATGAACGATTTTGCCCATGAAATTTGGCATACATATAGATCTTCTCTAGAGCTTTTTGGGAAGCTAAAGACTAAATTATTTAGAGCTCTATAAAACTAATTATGATTTTTTAAAGTTGGCATTTTTTTGTTGAATTGATGCAGACACTGTTCATATGGTCAGTAACTTGGGCTGTGTCATTTGAGATCCAAATGGTGTCCAATGCTCATGAAGTTTTATAAGAATAAATTAGACATAATAATCTTTCCATGGCTATCAAGATCACCTGAATTGGACATCTGAGCAGGGAGATATGAATTTTTAAAGTTGAAGGATAGTATCAATAGCGATAGATGACCTTCAGTATTTTTCTACCAATTTTCAGTGGCTAGATGTCTCTTTTATGGCCTGGATTTATTTTTACTATAAAGTAGACATCTGTAAATTTTCAGAATAGTAAAGAGTTCTTGATTTCAATTTTTTTTAAATTAGTTATGATTTTTCAAAGTTTATATTAGAATTCTAAAATTTTACCCGAGGCTGCATTATTGAATTTCATGTAAATCCTTCACTTGCGCAAGTTCTAGGCCACTTCTTGAGCTTGTTATGAGTTGTATTTGTGTATTTAAATATGAGAATAAAATGGATAACTCCATATGGCCCTCAGAATACCAAATAAAAGTTTTATCTATGACGTAACATAATTTAGTGGAATATTTTAATAGCTTTCCTTGGAAATCTTATGCAATCCAAAGAGATGAGCCTAGTAATGATGTGAAATGAGTTTAGTAAATATAGTGTTACAGTTTATCTCTCTTTGAAATTAATAGAATTGAGAGAAAATAAAAATGTGAGATTCTAAAGTCTTCAAATACATGTCCAAGCATATTGTAGCATATCAAAGCCCTAGGATAAAACTTGTAGCACTTAAGCTAAAAGAGTAATTTCATGTATTGAAATCTAATTAGAACCTACATGTATAGCCCACAAACCCCTTCAGTTGGTTAAGGCAACTTGACTAAAAGAAACTATGGTACAAAATAAAATAGTCACATCAATAAAGTAACATGAAAGTAAGCAAACTTTTAACATATTGACTTTAATTGGCTAAGGTTTATTCAATATGATACAAAAAAAAAAAGGCAAATTACCACTTAGAGTTTGATAGTAATGAATTAAGCACCAAATTAGAACTTACAAATTTTTGAAAAGATTATAAAGTCTTGAATGGGTATTAAAGGAACCTATTTTCACTTTATAATTAAACAAAGTAGCCACAAAATTCATTAAATGACATCCCATATGCCAATTATTTTTAACACTTTTCACGTAAAATTCATTTAAAGTTGGCATCAACAAACACTAAATCATTTTCAAAATTTCAATGTCAAAATTGTCATCTTTCATCATTCTATTTGAGTGTTCATGCAAGATCTTCGAATTAACAGTGCCTAGGTAATTTAAATCACTAAATAGGACTAAAAGATAATAAGAAGGTAACATTACATTACATCTCTATCAAAACATTGCTAAGATTGATTTAATCATATTTAATGGTCACACTGTAAAAATAATAAAGATTAATATAGAGTAAAAATATTGTAGAACCTCTAGAGATTCAAAAGCTTTTGGGGGAGGGGAGGTGTAATACCATATCAAGGCACCTTCCATATTACATCACAAATGGCTTAGAGAGTTATTTTCATGAATTTCAAGCTTTTAGCAGCGGGAATGATCGAAACGTAACGCCAAAATAACTCATTAATGGCCAAATAAATCATATGAGTTTTCCAAATGTAATAACCATCCTTAACACAATTTTTCAACTATAAATGACACAATTGGAAGCTAAAAAATTGGCTACAAGTCATATTCCACAAAATCACATCAGAGCACACATCAAATCATAGGTTTGCATATTTTCTCCTAAGCCAAGTGAGCTCAAACTTGGTCAAATGGGCCATATGAGTTTATCAACTCTTTCTTCTATTCATAATATACTTAATCACATCAAGAACACCACAATTCATCATGCAATTCTTGGGTTTGAAGCCATTTTCCTCAAAATAAATTTGCTTGCCTCAAGTTTTAGGGACAAGTTACTGATAAAAATTTTGAAAAATCATAATTAATTTTAAGAAAAAAAAATCAAGAAAATGATAGTTTCCTAAAAATCCCTGAATGTCAACTATAGGTTAAAAATCATTCTAGAAAATAAAAATATCAACTGAACCACGAATGACAACAGAATAGCAACAAATGTCCAACTGCCCAGGTTTACTGTCACAAGTTTCTGATATAAATTTCAAAACTTTATAACTAATTCTAAGAAAATCAAAACCCAACAAACCATACTATTCTAGAAATCTGTGGATGTATACTATCGATGAAAAATAGTTTTAGATCAGGAAAATGGCATCTAGCTCATGAAAGTCAATAGAACAATACTAGGGGTCTATCTACATTAATAGTACTAACTACTAACTTCAAAAATTCGTATCTCCCTCAATATAAATCCAAATAAGGTGCTTTCAAATGCCATAGAAATCTTATCATTCATATTTTATGATAGTAAAATTTCATGAGCATTGGATATCATTTGTCCTTCAAATGGTACAGGAAAAAAATTGACTATATGAACAGTGCACATACCAAATCTGAAAATTTTCCTGACTTTAAAAATTCATAATTTATTCTCTAGAGCTCTAAATAATTTGGTTCTTAGCTCAATAAAGAGCTTTAGATGAAACCTATATCCATGCCCAATTTCATGAGAAAATTCATCCATTTGGTCAGTTTAGGATATAGCGTGTAAAAATAGGACTTTTAGGCTCTCAATAGAGTTAAATTGAAATCAATTACTCTCATACTCTAACCACAAGCACTTGGGCACGCCCCAATAGATAAAAACAGCATATAAAGGCTACCCAAAAGGTCTAAATACACATACATCACAAATTCACTCTTCCACATTCACTTATACATAATTGTAACTAAGCATAAGGGTGGCAAAACTCTACATACTCATTCATATGGTTCCAAAGTACATACATATAACATGTTTACATACCTTTAAACATGTTCAATAGCCTACATTACATGTACATTACATAGATACATAATTTAACATTCAAATACTATTCAAAAGCTTATTTTTCTCTTCCATTGTCAAGGCATTATGCTCCAAAGTATTTGGCTTCCATCTTTGGTCTCCTTGGCCCACTTAGACATGAGTAAGCATATGGAGGGGAAAGGGTGAGATTCAAAAAATCTCAATAGCTCTTAACCCTTTCAAACATATATAATGGATGCATTTACAAGTCAAAGAATGCTTGCATGGCTTTCAACCTACTAGTAAACATATACATAGCATTTTCCATATTCAAGAATCTTTTACATAACATACATAGGCTCTCAAAGGCATTGGTTAAGCCTCACCCATTTTTCTTGAGACTTTTAGATTTTTCTCACCCATTTTCAAGGGACTTTTGACTAAGCCTCACTCTTCTTGAGACTTTTGGCTTATCCTCATTCTTGCTAAGGGACTTTTGGCATCATCATACCTATTCAAACTAAAACACATTCATAAAACACATTTCAAGAACATCATGGTACCATGGCATGTAAAAAATAGCTAGAGACATTTCTCATGGCATAAACATACATACATACATCCAAAGACAAGAAAACAACTAAGAATGCATGAGAAAAAGATTAGAGAGCTACCTTTGAGCCAATACAACTTACTTTTTTCCTTGAACTCTTCCTCCCTTTTTTGGCCAAGCTCTTGGAATTGGGTGGCACTTGATCCTCTTAGCCTAAAAACATCAAATAAGACATACTTAGATAATTGGAATTAGCTCTAGCCTTATACAACTCTTATGTATGCTTACTTTCTCATTTGTCTCCATAATGCTTCCATATAAGACACAATGAAGTAACTCTTGAAATTTATGATATTGGCTCTTATTTCTCATTTATTCAAGGTCCCTTGACTCCCTTTAGACTCCTTGGAGTAATCACACATTCATTTTAAGGAAATAAGTTGCTTCCTAATATTACATTATGGAGCCTACACCTCCATCTCACATTCCATGGCTTCTAAATTTTTTTCAAAATTTCTTTTGATGTTCTTCCATCATATCTAGTTCTATTCTAAGCTTAAAATAAATTAAAACACTCATTAGGTGGCCAGACTTGCTTAGGCCGAGGTATGAGTATGATTTGGCAACCATGGAGTTTGCTTTATGTTCTTGAAGGGAATGATTTATGTAAAGCTTCCTAGGGGTCTAAGAAACTCATACCATGTCTTAAATAAGTTATAATACCTTTAGGAAAAATCAAATTTCATCATTTGTTTCAAAGCCCCAAGTTGTGCTAACTTGAATTTTAAGACTCCCTTTTTGTTTCCAATTGCCTAGTCTTAATTCTCACACTCTAAATCACTTGTTCTTCCCTTGATATGGTCAGAATTCAACTCCCTTTGGATGGGCTCTAGGTTGCACAAAATTCATACGGAGGAGGAGCAAGAAGAAAGTGCAAGATGGGTTGTGATTCATACCTCATTTCAAAGCTTTTTCAAAATGCTTTGCTATGCTTCTAGCCTCTCCTTGAAATTTTGACTTCTCCCCTCTAAACTAGACCCAAAATAGATCCAAATCTCACACTGAGACTATAGAAAAGAAGAGAAAAAGGAGGGGAACATCTTTTGTAAAGGAGAAGGTATGAAATCCTACACTTTTTCTTACCCTTTACAAGCTTTTTCCTTCCTTCTTGGCTCTCCTTTTGTGCGCCCTTCCTTGGCTGAGTTTGTTCACCTAACAGCTTATTCCACAAGTGCACGGGCCGTGACAAAGTAGTATAAAAAGATTATCGTTCCCACGAGGACTGAAGTTGAATTTGATTGATCATTAAATTTATGTTTTAAACTAGGTTGAGCATTTCAATTGTATAGTGAAGATGAGTGTAAATAAAAAAAGTTAGTTTTTCAAATGAATGTATAAATGAAGTTAAGAAATCCTGTTCGACTCCAAGCTTGTAAGGGGTCTAGGATTATCTCTCCCCCTTTGTATCTCGTAACACAAGAATAATCTCTTCTCACCAACAATTATCAACGACTATATGCACTAGTCTGGGAATCAATTACTACTTGTAAAAGCTCTCTCAAGTCCTAAACAAGTGTTTAATTCCCTTAGTTGTTCAAACTCTCTTACAACCAAAGAAGCTCTAATTCTAAGTTCAGACCCAAGTTTGACTACACAAGGTTAATGAGTGTATTTCTACCTCACCAACTAAACCATCCATTCAATACTTAAATGTCAAGTTCCTGCATGATTTAACTCCAGTTCAGCACTCAAGCTAGTTCTCTCAAGCGTCGCTCAAGCAAACAAACAACTGATCATTGGCCAATCAACCAGAAGCATTACAGATGAAGTAAAATCAGCACATATATATCATTAATCACTGGAGGTGAAAGAGAGTCAGATGTTACTCCATACAAGGGTTTAAGATAATCCTAGAACAAGTATCTAGCTACTCATATTCAGCTACAAGTTGACAAAAAACTTTGAGATCAAACCCATAACAGAAGACGAGCAAAGGAGAGGGAGAGGATAGGAAAAACCAATGGAAATGGCTTCAAATCTTCTTGAAACTTCAATCCTTGGCTCTAACCACTCTTCACCCTCCAAACCCTAGCACACCAGCTCCCAAATGCTGCCCAGAAGTCGAAGCTCCCTTCCCCTCGTCGAAATTGTGAATATATCCAACCCTAGATTTCTTCAAACCTCAAAACGCAGTGTTTCAGTAAACATTAGTTCGCCGCGGCTAACATATCATTAGCCGCGGCGAAATGCTCTCGGGCGCGCGCAGCTTTTCAGAATGACAAATTGTCCGCGGCGAACAACATAATTGGCCGCGGCGAATATCTCTCTGCTTGCTCCTTCCTCCACGCAACAATTGGCCGCGGCGAACATCTTTGTATTCAGCAATTAACTTTGAAATCCAACTATATCTGCAAAAAGAATGGAATTATAAATACATCAAAATATTCCTCAACTAAGGTCAAAATTTGCATAATTTACTGAAATTGAATCGGTTAAGCTCAGGTATCAAAAATGTGCATTTTCCTATTTTGAGTATACTTTATATACAAAAATACACCAAAAGTCAATCCCAGCTGAAGGAAAATGCACTGAAAAGGCATGCATTTAGAGAGGTTATCACACCCCCAAACTTAGACTTTTACTCGTCCTCGAGTAAAGCAAAATGACGGAGTAGTCAGATCTCAAGAGTCACTCAAATACTATGTATTGCATGGTATAATCCTCATCAGTTGCTACCCGTGATAAGCAAGATAGGAGAAAATGGAGTGGAGGAAGCTGCAAGATTCACAGCACAATGCAAAGTTTCTAACACGTGAGTGTGTGACTGGCTAAGGAATCATTTTCCAGCACTTGCTCAGAATAAAAACCACACTTCAATGTATATATAAATATCTCAACAACAATACTTCATATGCCAAAACTTTTCTTCCCTCTCCACTGTACATTTGACTTTACAAGAATTTCGAAATCATCAGGACTTTTAGGCTTGTAATGTGGCTCAGGTAAAAGCTAAATAAAAGGAGGGATAATATAGGATGCAAATTACTTGAGATAACTGATTGCACCAGACCCTATTTTCTTTTCTACAGTTCAAGTGTTCTTCCAAAACACTACATCTCCAAACGTATCTTCCAGTCTAACCGGACTCAGATTCACTGAAACATAGACTTCTTTTTTTTTTTTTTTTGAAGTAAGTACAAACAGTTACATGCTATCCATCATTCCTATTTCCATGATCAGAGTTTATCAAAATGTAGCATCCTACCTTTCCAGATTATCAAGCGCTAATCCATTATCTCAAGTTTAAGGTGGGATCATGATTTTTCAGGCTTATGGGATATACGTCTGATGCACGAATTCAAACAAAAATTTATATGGTTTTTCAATTAGGCTCAAATGGTAGGTTACAAGGGAGATATAGTTAACAAAGGTCAGCTGGAAAGGCACAAACGCATTTAAATACTGCCCAAATCATTTTTTCAAAATCAAGCGAAGTCATTAGATCATCTCAAGGGGATTCAAGAATGGTTCTAGAGTTTTGGAATTGAGAAAGAACATATACACTAATTTGTTACACTTTTTTCATGACAAGAGCTTTCAAATAATACCCCAACGCTTGTGCACAAAAATTTTATGAAACAATGCATTAATCTATGACTCAAGCGCTAACAACCAATTCCTAAGATTTCCTGTCAAGTGTATAATTTAAGCAACCCTTAATCATTGGACCCAAACAATCCATTCAAGGGACCATTCAGCAACCTGACACCAGAGTTAAATAATGCCCAAGTAAAAGTCTAAGAATCATCCAAGAATCATAATTAAAATCTTGCCTAATCAGTAACAGAAAGGGATACCCTCACCCCCAAACTTAGAAGGGACAGTGTCCTCACTGATAATTATAGGGGAAAAAGGGGCAATTCTCAGGCAACTACCACTCACACAAAAACAGATAGCTACACAAGAGAATAGGGCCATCGGCACTCATCAAAATATGAACAGGGAAAACAACTAAAAACTAAGCTGACCAATAGCAAATAACAGATATTGAAATCCAACTAATTCCAACAGTTGTAAACAACTATATCTAACCAGATAACCACCACTGTAGTGTCAAGAGCTGGATGCAAACAGAAATTAAGGAACCAAAAAAAAAACACAGGAAAATAAAAACAGAAAACTAGTAAAGACAGGAAATAAAATCAAGGCTCATCAGGCTGGTTCCCGCCAGTGTCTTCGTCATCCCTGGCTCCGGAGGGCTCAGCAGTGAAACGGGGCAATAGGCGCTGCAGCTGAAATCGAATCTGAGCCACATCACCAGCGATACCATCTACCTTCCCCATCAACAGCTCCAGACGGCTATCGACACTGGCCCTCCACAGGTCATCCGACTGTGCGAAGCTCGACTCCTCTCCAGCTGGAATATCCGGGATGGGGGCCTCTTCTTCCATCACGTCAGGATCTGGCTGGTTGGCTCCTGGGTCTTGAGGTGCCCTACGAGGGGATTTGATCGCTCTGTAGTTGAAGAGCATGGGGGCCACGAACACTTCCTCATTGGCCCTTCCTTTCACCCCGGCTTGAAGGCACCACTGAAGAATGAAGTGGGGAAAGACAATGGCGCAAGAATGGTCCACTATGGCCGCTTCAAGGCTGTGATACATGCAGCAGCAATATCCACCTGCTGTTGAGTCATCAGTAAGTAAATGAGGAGGGCCTTCTCCCATGTGGCATCACTCAAATGTGAGGTCGGAAGGATGTTGAAGGACACAAAATGGAGCCATAACTTGGCATCTCTGTGCAATCTCTTCCGCTCCAGATATCGCTGACCATCACGAGGGATCTTCCACAACACTCGCCCCTCATAATCCAAAAATGCAGCAATGTCATCAAAGGGGATCTCGTCTTCGTGCTTCATTAAGTATGCATAACGGCAATCTGCTACCTCCGGTAGTTGGAAGAATGTGCAAATGGCCTCCTCTGAAATGTTAACTTGAATTCCTCGCACTCGGCACTTCAAACTGGTGTTAATGGCTGCTTGGGTATAAAAATCTCTAACAATAGCAGCGTTTCCACCCGGCTTGTCACCCATCAGGGGGCGGAGATGATAGGTCTGATCAGCAATGACACAAAAGGCCCAATCCGTTGAGTATGGGAATTCTCGTTCCGACCGAATGGGTCAGCTCTGAACTCGTTCCTTGATGGCAGCGGGAGATTCTTGCTCTGATGGAAGCGAAGCACTCGGACGAGATCGTTTTAGAGCCATGGCCGCTTAACTGGGCGCACTTCCCCGAAAACTTTTGTTTGAGCATGTTCCTTGAATCTAATGCCTTCAGTGATATTACTCCGTTTTGGTCATCAGTCCCAACTGAGGAGTTAACCTACAAAGGAAGGAAGAAGAAAAGAAATAAAAATAAAAATAAAAACTCTACTAAACACCAAAATCTATAAAAACAAGACAAGAAGGGAAAGTGAAGAGCTTGGGTTGCCTCCCAAGAAGCGCTTTCTTTATAGTCTTCAGCCGGACTCCTCAATTGTTCAATTGGAATCAGCAAGGTGGAAAGTGGAGGTGTGACGATCTACATGCCCTCCCCAATAGTGTTTCAATCGTTGGCCATTCACCTTAAACTTTTCACCAGAATTGCTCACCAATTCAACTGCTCCATGGGGAAAAACTTCGACCACCGTGAAAGGGCCTGACCACCTTGATTTCAACTTTCTAGGAAAGAGCCGAAGACGAGAGTTGTATAGCAAAACAAATTGTCCAGGCTCAAATGCTTTGGGGGTGATTTTTCTGTCATGGTGCAGTTTGGTTTTTTCTTTATAGACCCTTGAATTTTCATACGCATACATTCTGAATTCATCTAATTCATTGAGCTGAAGGAGTCTCTTCTCGCTTGCTGCTTTGAAGTCCAGATTTAACTTCTTGATCGCCCAGTAAGCACCATGCTCCAATTCAACTGGCAAATGGCAAGCTTTTCCAAACACCAACTTATACGGTGACATACCAATGGGGGTCTTGAAAGCTGTCCGATAAGCCCACAACGCATCATCAAGTTTTGAAGACCAGTCTTTTCTTGACACCCCTACCGTTTTCTCTAGGATGGTTTTGATTTCTCGGTTGGAAATCTCAGCTTGTCCATTGGTCTGCGGATGATACGCTAATGCCACTTTATGCTTCACTCCATACTTTCTCAAAAGGGATTGAAATTGGCTATTACAAAAATGCGATCCCCCATCACTGATAATGGCTCTCGGCGACCCAAATCGGGTGAAAATATTCCGTTTTAAGAACTTGAGCACCGTTCTTGCATCATTAGTGGAACTAGCAATAGCTTCAACCCATTTGGATACATAATCTACTGCCACCAAAATGTATTGATTTCCAAATGAATTAGGAAAAGGTCCCATGAAGTCTATACCCCATACATCAAACAATTCTACTTCCAGCATATTCGAAAGCGGCATTTCATTTCTCCTTGATATATTTCCCCCACGTTGGCATCGGTCACACTGAAGAATGAATGCATAAGCATCTTTGAATAGCGTGGGCCAGTAGAAACCACTCTGTAAGACTTTGGCTGCTGTTTTCTCCCCTCCAAAATGGCCTCCATACTCCGAGGAGTGGCAACTTTGCAAGATTGCTCCTTGCTCTTCTTCCGGAATACACCTCCTTAGAATGTGATCCGTACACCGCCGAAACAAGTATGGTTCATCCCAGAAGTAATGCTTTGAGTCATGCAAGAACCTCTTCATTTGATTCTGTTTCATATCAGGGGGTGTCACACCGCACACCAGATAATTAACAATGTCCGCATACCACGGATCTAGAGCGTGCTGAACGTTCAACAATTGCTCATCAGGGAATGCTTCCTTAATATTCTGGGCCAATTCTGGTGGAACTTCGGTACTCAACCGAGAGAGATGATCAGCCACTTGATTCTCGCAACCCTTTCTATCCACAATTTCTAAGTCAAATTCTTGCAACAAGAGCACCCATCTAATTATTTTGGCTTTAGAGTCTTTCTTGTTCACCAGGTATTTCAGGGCTGAATGGTCAGTGAACACCGTCACTTTGGATCCCACAATATATGCCCTGAACTTATCACAAGCAAAAACCACTGCTAGCATTTCCTTCTCAGTAGTGGTGTAGTTCTCCTGAGCTTCATCCAAGGTTTTGCTAGCATAGTAGATAGGGTGAAAAATTTTATCCCATTTTTGACCCAAAACTGCGCCCACAGCATAGTCACTTGCATCGCACATGATAATAAATGGCAAGTTCTAGTTAGGCGCGGTCATGATGGGTGCGGTGATCAACCTTCTTTTTAATTCTTCAAAGGCTTGCTCACAGGCATCATTGAATTTAAACTCAACATCTTTCTCAAGCAATCTACACAAAGGTTTGGTGATCTTGGAGAAATCCTTGATAAAACGGCGGTAAAAACCGGCGTGGCCAGGAAGCTCCTCACACCTTTGACCGAAGTAGGTGGAGGTAGTTGCTCGATAATGGAAATCTTAGCCTTATCCACTTCCAATCCTCCCTTGGATACTCTATGGCCTAGTACAACGCCCTCTTGTACCATAAAATGACATTTTTCCCAATTGAGCACCAAATTATTATCTTCACAACGCTGCAACACGGCATCCAAATTATTGAGACAATCATCAAATGAGTCACCAAATACTGAAAAATCATCCATAAAAACCTCCATAGATTTCTCAATCATATCAGAAAATATGGATATCATGCATCTCTGAAATGTTGCCGGCGCGTTACACAAGCCGAATGGCATCCTTCTGAATGCAAAGGTGCCATAAGGACATGTAAAAGTCGTTTTCTCTTGGTCTTCTGGGGCAATTGCAATTTGGTTGTACCCCGAATATCCATCCAGAAAACAGAAAAATTCCCTTCCAGCTAATCTATCTAACATTTGATCAATGAAAGGCAAAGGGAAATGGTCTTTTCGGGTTGCGGCGTTTAGTTTGCGATAATCCATGCAAACCCTCCACCCAGTCACTGTGCGGGTGGGAATGAGCTCATTTTGAGTGTTAGCCACTACAGTTATGCCCCCTTTCTTTGGAACACATTGAACTGGGCTCACCCAAGAGCTATCTGAAATAGGATATATGATACCCGCATCCAGCCATTTAAGAATTTCTTTTTTCACCACTTCCTTCATATTGGGATTCAATCTTCGTTGGTGCTCTATAGAAGGTCTCTGGTCATCTTCCAAAAAGATTTTGTGCATGCAAATTGAAGGGCTGATACCCTTTATTTCCGCTATTTTCCATCCCATCGCTTTCTTATGCTGTTGCAGCACTTTTAAGAGCTTCCACTCTTTCTCCATGGCTAGATTAGCAGCAATGATGACTGGTAAGGTATTTGATTCTCCCAAGAAGGCATATTTTAGATGTGTTGGGAGTGCCTTTAACTCCAATTGAGGTGGCTCCACAATGGACGGCTTTAATTGAGGTCTATCATCTGAAGTCAAGTCTAGAGTTTCAAACTTCAACCTAGATGGAGGAATGATAGGGGCAGCGCTCATCACAGTGACATATTCTTTCTCTCCCTCCTCATCTTGCTCAATTTGCAGTGAAGGTGTCCCACAATTGCCTTCGATCATAGATCGTTGGGATTCATAGTGAATTATATGGTCTATCAGATCTAGATAGAAACAGTGTTCCGGCTCATCTGGCAATTTGAGAGTCTTGAACATATTGAACGTCACTTGCTCTTCACTAACTCGCATGGTGATTTCTCCTTTCTCCACATCAATGAGAGCTTTGCCAGTGGCTAGGAACGGTCTTCCAAGAATGATAGGGATTTCTCGATCAACTTCACAATCAAGAACAATAAAATCAGCTGGAAGTATGAACTTATCAACTTTCACCAAGACATCCTCGATGATTCCCCGAGGATACGCCAAACTTCTATCGGCAAGTTGTAAAGTAACTGTAGTCGGCCTTGCTTCGCCCAACTGGAGCTTCTTGAAAATAGATAAAGGCATCAAATTAATGTTTGCTCCCAAATCACATAATGCTTTAACTGTGAACGTGGTTCCAATGTGACATGGAATAGTGAAACTTCCCGGGTCACCCTTCTTTTGTGGTAGTTCTTTAATGAAATCTGAACTACTTTTTGTTAATGCCACTACTTCATGTTCTTGAAATCTCCTTTTCCTGGATAATGCATCTTTCATGAATTTTGCATATTTGGGCATCTGTTCCAATGCTTCCAGAAGTGGGATATTGATATGCAGCTGCTTAAATGTATCCAAGAACTTCTTGTAGTGATTATCTTCCGTTTTCGTCTTGAATCGCCTGGGGAAGGGTAGCGGTGGGATCTGAGTTTCTGATAGTATTTTCTTCTCTTCACTCTTCTTTCCTTCGCTATTCCTATGCTCCTTGTCAGTCGCTTTTGGCTCCTCTGCATCCTCCTCTTTAGAAAAGGAGGTTCCTTCCTCTTCTGCCTCACCAACTTTCAGTTTAGGTTGGGAAGCATTTGGCAAAACCTTACCGCTTCTCAAGGTAATGGCTTTACACTCATCCTTGCCCTCCCTTCTAGGATTGGGAATAGTATCACTAGGGAGATTTCCCCTTGACATAGCATTCAGTTGGGAGGCTAATTGCCCCACTTGCACTTCCAAGTTCTTAATAGTTGTGTCATGCAAAGAAAAGGTGGCTTTTGTTTCAACCCTCTGAGTTTCTTGATTAGCTAGAATTTGAGCTAGCATTTTCTCCATCTTAGACTCTTCTTCTTTAATGGGGATTTGTCTTGATGTCATTTGAAATCCGGGAGGTTGAGCTGGTCTTGCACCTGATGAGGAAGCCTGATTTAATTTTTGACCTTGACTCCATGAAAAGTTCGGGTGATTTCTCCACCCCGGATTATATGTTTGAGAATACGAATTGTTCTGTTGACTCCGCTGAGCATTGTTCATATAATTCACAGACTCCAATGTGTAATGACATTGTTCAGATAAGTGTCCCTCTCCACAGTGATCACAAACCGTAGATGATGGTTGCACAGCATGAACTCCCATGGGGTTGGGTTTCTTCATCTGAAGCTCTAAGCTGTCAAACCTTCTATTCATCGCTTCAAGCTGTGCTGCAATATCAGTCGATGGACTAGAAGGTTGCCCTCTTCTTTGAGATGATCTCCTACCCGATGCGTATTGCATGGTATTGGAAGCCATATCATCATACAAGTTATAAAGCTCATTTACCTTCATCTTCCCAATTCCTCCACTAGAGGCATTATCCAGCATTCTTTTTGCATCTTCATCAAGACCATTCCAAAATGCTTCCATGAGTACATACTTTTTCTGTTCATGGTTCGGACATGTCCTACACAACTCCTTAAACCTCTCCCATGCTTCATGAAACATCTCCCCAGGTTGTTGCTCAAAATTTAAGATTTCCCCTCTCATAGTTGCTCTTCGCCCTCGAGGAATAAACCTTGCCTTGAATCTGGACACTAAGTCTTCCCATGTGCCAATAGATTGCTCGGGTAGAGAGTTTAACCATGCCTTAGCTTTATCTTTCAAGGTCATAGGAAATAGCCTCAGCCTTAATGCATCCTTGGATACTCCATTTTGTTTGAAGGACTCACACACCTCAATAAACTTGCTAAGGTGTACATTAGGGTCTTCATTATAATTACCCCCAAACAAACCATTCATCTGCAACATTTGAAGCATAACTTGTTTAACCTCAAAGTTTCTAGCTTGAATGTCCGGCATCCGAATACTAGAGTGATAACTCTGTGCCTCTCGATTGAGAAAGTCATCCAATGTATACAGGTCATTTTCGTCCATGTCAGCCATAGCCGGTTGTGGGTTCGCTTCGGGCTCAGGGGTGGCTGTTTCAAAAAGATCTTCTATATCCAGAAGGATTTTGAAACCGTCTGGGCGCAATCCTTGCATGCGCAAGATCCGAGAAAAGTACCTGATGAGAGAGCACTCCAAACAAGTATCAACTACTTACAGAAAAATAGAAATGCTACTTGATGAATAAAAACTATTTACTATTTTAGATATTAGCTCAATCGTAATTTCTTAACATCAATTTAATGATTAACCAGAGAGATTTCAACTTTCAGTCCCCGGCAACGGCGCCAAAAACTTGTTCACCTAACAGCTTATTCCGCAAGTGCACGGGCCGTGACAAAGTAGTATAAAAAGATTATCGTTCCCACGAGGACTGAAGTTGAATTTGATTGATCATTAAATTTATGTTTTAAACTAGGTTGAGCATTTCAATTGTATAGTGAAGATGAGTGTAAATAAAAAAAGTTAGTTTTTCAAATGAATGTATAAATGAAGTTAAGAAATCCTGTTCGACTCCAAGCTTGTAAGGGGTCTAGGATTATCTCTCCCCCTTTGTATCTCGTAACACAAGAATAATCTCTTCTCACCAACAATTATCAACGACTATATGCACTAGTCTGGGAATCAATTACTACTTGTAAAAGCTCTCTCAAGTCCTAAACAAGTGTTTAATTCCCTTAGTTGTTCAAACTCTCTTACAACCAAAGAAGCTCTAATTCTAAGTTCAGACCCAAGTTTGACTACACAAGGTTAATGAGTGTATTTCTACCTCACCAACTAAACCATCCATTCAATACTTAAATGTCAAGTTCCTGCATGATTTAACTCCAGTTCAGCACTCAAGCTAGCTCTCTCAAGCGTCGCTCAAGCAAACAAACAACTGATCATTGGCCAATCAACCAGAAGCATTACAGATGAAGTAAAATCAGCACATATATATCATTAATCACTGGAGGTGAAAGAGAGTCAGATGTTACTCCATACAAGGGTTTAAGATAATCCTAGAACAAGTATCTAGCTACTCATATTCAGCTACAAGTTGACAAAAAACTTTGAGATCAAACCCATAACAGAAGACGAGCAAAGGAGAGGGAGAGGATAGGAAAAACCAATGGAAATGGCTTCAAATCTTCTTGAAACTTCAATCCTTGGCTCTAACCACTCTTCACCCTCCAAACCCTAGCACACCAGCTCCCAAATGCTGCCCAGAAGTCGAAGCTCCCTTCCCCTCGTCGAAATTGTGAATATATCCAACCCTAGATTTCTTCAAACCTCAAAACGCAGTGTTTCAGTAAACATTAGTTCACCGCGGCTAACATATCATTAGCCGCGGCGAAATGCTCTCGGGCGCGCGCAGCTTTTCAGAATGACAAATTGGCCGCGGCGAACAACATAATTGGCCGCGGCGAATATCTCTCTGCTTGCTCCTTCCTCCACGCAACAATTGGCCGCGGCGAACATCTTTGTATTCAGCAATTAACTTTGAAATCCAACTATATCTGCAAAAAGAATGGAATTATAAATACATCAAAATATTCCTCAACTAAGGTCAAAATTTGCATAATTTACTGAAATTGAATCGGTTAAGCTCAGGTATCAAAAATGTGCATTTTCCTATTTTGAGTATACTTTATATACAAAAATACACCAAAAGTCAATCCCAGCTGAAGGAAAATGCACTGAAAAGGCATGCATTTAGAGAGGTTATCAGAGTTCTCCTTTGTTTTGGATAGAATATATGTCAGTTAGGAGAGGAGAAGAGCTGAACATGTGTTATGTAATATTCGATTCTTTGAAAATGAGGAAAAACGAAAGAAACATAATGTGCGATTTTTTCGTAAACACACGAAATTCATCGAATACAAAAGGAAGTCCCCCAAATAGAGGGATTTGAGGTCCAATAAAATTAGAATAATATTCTAAACCTCAAATAATAGTAATTCAAGGCCAGAGATGCTTTGAAACTGGAGCCAAAATAGCCAGACAGATTTTTACGAAAAGGTAACGAAACATAATAGCATTTTCGTACTTTCCAAAAAAGTTTAGAATACTCATAGGAGGGCTTTTTAAATGAAAAATTTGAGTTTTCTGAAGTTCTCAGAGGCCCTGAAAACTAGGGAAATCCCCAAGACAGTTAAAGCCCCTCCTGTAGATGTTTTCCAATGATGGTAAACCCGACCTTTGATTGATTCATTCGAGAAAGTTTTAGCTCCAAATTGAGTGATTCCAAAAGTATTTTATAAGATTGAGGACCTAAATTTAATGATGGAAAAGACAGTTCTTAAAAAGGAGCTAAAACGAATTAGAAACGAAAATGCCAAAAATGAAGGGCAAAATTGAAATTTAAAAAAAAAAGCTTCAAGAAACCCCTTCTTCTCTCCCTTCTAGAGCCGACTTTATTTCTTCTCAAGAACAGAAGTGAGAGCAAGGGAAAATGGTGCACAAGAGGAGGCAATAGGAAGAGGAAAAACAAGGCAAAAAAGGTATGAAAATCTTAGTTTTTCAAGTACTTTCCTTCATTAAACTTCTTCTCCTCTTTCCCTTCTTCCTTTCCATGGTTTTATTAAGGTTTTTAGTGCTGTTTTAAGGTCAGAACCAAAGGGAAAAATTCAGATTTGGGGAGGAGAGCTAGAAGAAAAGGGAAAGCATTTAAGAAAAGCTTGAAATCAAGGTGAAATTCTTAGTTTCCATGCTTCAATTTTCTTATTCTTCTTGTGGGCATTTCGTCCTCCCTATAGCCAGCCAAGGGGAGAGTGTTTTTGGGTAGCACTAAGAATAAATCATATGATTTAGGGTGTGGAAATTTAGAATATGCAAAGAAATTTAAGTAAATGCCATTGATTTTCAAGATAGCAAAGTTAGGATTTTAAGTGCTCCACCAAAAATCTGATTTGGTACAATAATTCTTAGGCTTAAATGAGTGTTTAGATGAGCTCTTGAGATCTCTAGAAGGCTCCTCATATGCATTTTCCATCAAGGAAACAAAGAAAATCCATTTGGTGCTTCCTTGAAGCCTAGTCTTTGCCTAAGCTAGATGGAGCACCTAGAGGTAGTTTTAATTTGTTTTAAACTCTTTCTTTTAGTCATATATGATGGAAGAGGATGAGAGGAAACCTTGAAAAAATTTTAGAAGCCATGGATAGTGAAATAGTATCATAGGTTCCATATTATGGCTTAAAGAGACAACACCTAGTTAGGCTCCTTAATTTGATTATATGATAGCTCTAAAAGGTTTAAATGGAGTCAAGAATCATAAATGGATGGAGAGAATAGAGAAAAGATAATGTTTTCTTAAGGTTGCCTCATTAAGTGAATTATGAAACCATAAAAGAGCCATATGAACTACCTAGCTTTTTTAGTGAATGTATGGCTTTAGAATTTGGTCAAGAGTATAATTGGCTTCCATATTATGTGTCTAGGCCAAGAGAAACAAGCTCCATCTTATTTTGTGTGTATGGCCGAGGAAGAGAAGTCTAATTCAAGAGGAAAAGTTTGCATTTGTAATAAAAGTAGCTCTCTCTCCTTTCTCTCATGCATGGATGAATGTTGTCTTATTTTTGAATGTGTGTATGTATGTGCTAAGCCATGAAAATGTGTTTTAGCATGATTTTATATGCCATAGTACCATGATATTGTTTTATGCATTCAAATGATGTCTTGTTACTTTGTTTTAGTTTGCTTGAGTGTGGTGAAGCTAAGAACACTCTAGCCATGGTGAGGATGAGCCAAGAATCCTTAAGACTGGTTGAGACAAAGCTAAGAGTCTCCCAAGAGCAAGGCCTAGTTCAAAGCCTTAAAGAAAAAGGGTTAGGTAAGTCCAAGATCCTTGAAGAGAATGGATAAGGTCCAACCACTTGATTGGCAAGCCTATGTATGTTTAATGTGACTCTTTGAATGCTAAGAATGCTTTTTGAATGATCACATACCCTATAGTAGTCATGCATGCATTTCTAGACTTGGTTTTGCGTTCTTTATATGTGATTAAAAGAGAGAAGAGCTATCGAGATCCTTAAAATCTCATTCCTTCCTCCCTACATGTTTAACATCTCTAGGTGGACCACGGGAGCCAAAGAGTGAGAGCTATTAAGCTAGAAGGAAAAAGCGTGACAATCAAGTGTATAAAAATGAAAGTTTGTAGCCATATGAGTGGGACATGATGTAATCTCTTATCATATATGTTGTATGACCTTATGAACACATGTAAATATGTAAATGTATCATGTATGCATGAGATTTAATACCATATGTATGATATAGTGCATTTTGGGCATTGGATGGCAAGCCTTGACATGTATGCTCTTGTGTATTACTTGGGGTGTATAACATTCGGTTCTCTGAAAATGAAAAAAAATGTGAGAAACGTAATAATAGTTTCTCTATAAATGAAACTCACCTGATACAAAAGAAAGTCCCCCGAAATGAGATAGTTAAGGCCCCAAACAATTTGGGAAGCATTCTAGACTCTTAAAAATGAGAATCCCAAGCTCAGATGGAAAGAAAAACAGAGCTAGAATGAAAAAATAATTTCTTACGAAAAGTTTATGAAACATAATGGTATTTTTGTAATTTTGAGCAAATTTTAGAATTCACACAGGAGGGCTTTTTAAATGAAAGTTGAGTTTTTCGGGGTTCTCAGAGGCCCAAAAAATCGTGAAAAGCTTCGAGACAGTTAAAACCCCTCTAGTGGATGTTTTTCGATATTAGTGTACCTGAACTTTGACGGATTCATTTGAGAAGGTTTTAACTCTAATTTGATTGATTCCAAAGGCATTTTATTTAATTGGGAACCTAAATTTTATAATAGAAAAGGCGATTCTCAAAAAGGAGCTAAAATGAAGTAAAAATGAAAATGCAAAGTATGAAGGGCAAAATTGAAATTTTTGAAAAAATCACTTTCCTGCTCTTATATATAGGTGGTGCCCCACTTTCTCACTCATTTGGAATAAAAATTTTTTACATAATTTTAGAAGAGAGGGCTAGGGTTTCAGGCGCACCCAGAGAAGAGGAGAAGGAGAAGAAATTCTAAGCTAAAGGTATGTTTTTATGGTTATTTTTATGCTTTTCTCCATCCATACCACCTCTCCTTGATTTCCTTTGATTAAAATGAAGTTTATAAATCTGATTCAAGGGAGAAATTCAAGGGAAATTTTGGGTTTGAAGAGAGGAGCTTGGAGAAAGCAAGATTCAAGCCAAACTAAGTAAGGAAACAAGGTAAAATTGTATCCTATGGTTGATATCTTCTATCACCCTTCTTGTCCATTTTGCCTAACCCTAGGTGCTATAGGAAGATCTAATTTTCAAGCCCAACCAAGCATGAATCTTAGGTATTTGATGGAGAAGAACAAGAATATGCAAAGAAAACAACAAAATAACCATTAGATTTCAAGATGCAAATTCTAGGGTTTCAAGTGTTCCTTCCAAATTCTGATTTTGTATGATGATTTCTAGGTTTAATTAAGAGTTTAAATAGGTTCTTGAGACCCCTAAGATGCTCCCCACAAACTTCCTTCTTCAAGAAAACAAAGAAATCTCCAAGGAAGCCAAATTGCCTTATGTCTCAACCTAGGCATGTTCTTGTAGCTAGGGAGAGTTTTAAATTTTTCTAAGGCCATTCTTGAGTCATATTTGATGAATGAAAAAAATTTAGAACTCATAGAAAGTGAGTTAGTGATTTAGGTTCCATATTATGACCTAAAGAAGTAACATGATGTTAGGCTCTTTGTTTTAATTGTGTGATGACTCCAAGAGGCTTAAAAGGAGTCAAGAATTATATTTGAAAGGAAAGAATGGAGTCTAGAATTTATTTGAGGGGTGTTGCTTCATTAGGTGTATTTATGGACCATAATAGAGCTTATAGAGCAATCTAGCATCTAAGCAAGTTGTATGACCTTAAAGATTATTTTATGAACCTAATTGGCTTCCATAAATTGTATCTAGGCCAAGAGAAACCATCTCCACAAGTTTTTGGATGTGTGACCGAAAGAGGAGGCTTGAGTCCAAAGAGAAAAGTGTGTAATTGTATGTAAGGTAGCTCTCTCCACCTTTTCTCATGCATGGATGTGTGTTTAGCTTGTTTTAGAATGTGTGTATATGTATTTTCAAGCCATAAAAGTATGCTAGTATGATTTTATATGCCATGACTTCATGATGACACATTATGCTTTCAAATGATGCTATGATATTTGTTTGAGTTTGCTTGAGTGTGGAGAGGCCAAGACCTCTTGACCATAGTGAGGATGAGCCAAGAACCCTTAGAATTGGTTAAGACAAAGCAAAGAGTCTCCTCAAAGCAAAATGGGCTCCCAAGAGTATGGTTGAGTCCAAAGCTCTTAAAGAATAGGTAAGGCAAGTCCAAAATCCATGAGGAAAAGTGTAAGGCTAATTCAAACACTCAGTGAGCTCTTGAATGTTTTGTATAACTTGTTCACATGCCAAGCTTGCTTCTTGAATGTTCATGACTTCCATGATATCCATGTATGCATTTTCAAGACTTGCTTTACATATATTATGTATGATTGAATGGGAGATGAGATATTAGGATTCTTTGAATCTCATCCCCTCCTCCTCTTCAATGATCTCACATGCTAGGTGGACCAAGTGGACAAGGTAATGGAAGCCAACCACCTTGAAGGAAAGAATTTGGTAATTAAATGCAAAGCTTTGGATTCTTTAAGGCCATAATTGTGTCAAATGTTGTAACCCCTTGATGTATATGGTTTATGACCTCTTAGACATATGTAATTATGATATTATACCATGTATGAATGAAAGAACATGTTATATAGCCACTAGAATATGAATTAAGTATATGATGGCACATTAGCTTCATAAATGGCTTTATGGAAATATGCATATGTGTGGATGAAATGGCCAAAATGAGATGCATGGAATTTGGGATCATTTGGGTAGCCTACATAAGTCTTAATCATGTTTCTAAACTTGCCCAAAAGGTGCCAAACCTTAGGGAAAGCCATTTGGTTACTTTGGTACCTCATATGGAACCAAAATTGACCATAATGGAACCTTATGTCACTTTTTCATCAAATAAGCTCTTCTTGATCTAAAATTTGGCATGCAATTAGAGTTCTTTTTAGAGATTTTTGAGAAGCTCAAGATCATAATTTTTGGAGGTCTACAAAATATTTGATGAATTTTCAAAGTTGATAATTTTTCTAACTTTGGTCTATTGCACTATTCATTTAGTTCGAAAAAGAAATTTGTCACACAAGCTCAAACGATGTCCAATTGCCATGAAATTTTATACAAAGAAACTAGACATTCATAGTGACTTATGACAACTAGAAACACCTCATTTGGAGGTCTAGAGAAGGAGATATGAATTTGTGAAGATTTTGTCCAGTATTAGGACCCTTACCCGACCACAGTTACTGTTTCATTAAATTCTGAGATCTAGGTTGCCTGAGCTAATCTGGAGCTATTTTTCCCCTCTATCTAAATCCACAGATTTCCAAATTAATATCATTTGCATGGATTGGATTTTTTTGGAATTAATTGGACATTTTTAAAGTTTGTTGAAGAATTTATGACAGTATCAGGAGGCAGCTTGACCTCTGGACATTTCAAGATATCAAATGCCCTCTATGATGGATGTTATGGTCTGAGCATATTTTTATGTGAAGTAGACATTCGTATCTTTCCAAAATGACCAAGAACACATGATTTTGATTTTTCTAGAATTAGTTATGAATTTTCAAAGTTTGGCTAGAAAAGGGGCCAAATCTGTCCGAAATACACTTAGTTATTTTGAGCTTCATTTCGGTTTCCATGAGTTATGGGCATGATTTTATGATGCAAATGAATTGTATTCATGTAATTAAATATAGGAATGTGTTGTACAAGCTCACATGGCCCACGTGATGCAGAATGGAATTTTGATATACGACGTAATCCAAAGGAATGTATTATTTGCAATGGATTTTCTTACTTCCTTCATGGAATATATCATGTGAACATGTAAATGTGATAGAAATGAGCTAAAAATATATGGTGTTACAGGGTGGATGAGTTAGTTTGAGAAATTTGGATTTGTGCACCTTTGAAACAATTTTAGTAGACTATTTTGGTACTTTCCCATGTGCTCAAGTGGCCATGGTTGTCTTAGAAGTAATTTTAGATCATTTGAGACCCTTATGAGATACAAAAATGACTATTATACAACCCAATATCAAAATCTAACCAAATGAACGATTTTGCTCATGAAATTTGGTATGCATATAGATCTCATCTAGAGATTTTTGGGAAACTAAATACCAGATTATTTGGAGCACTGTGGAATTAATTATTATTTTTCAAAGTTAGCATTTTTCTGCTGAATTGATGCAGACACTATTCATTTGGTCAGTAGCTTGGGTTGTGTCATTTATAGGACAAATGATGTTCAATACTCATAAAATTTTACAAACATAAAATAGACATAATAATCTTTCCATGGCCACTAAGATCACCCCAATTGGACATCTGAGCAGGGAGATATGAATTTTTAAAATTAAAGGATAGTACCAGTAGTGATAGACAACCTCTGATTCTATTCCATCAATTTTTGGTGGCTAGCAATATTTAATATGGCCTGGATTTATTTTTACATAAAGTATACATTTGTAACTTTCTAGAATGGTAAAGTATGCTTGATTTTGATTTTTCTAAAATTAGTTATGATTTTTCAAAATTCATGACAGAAACTTGACATTTTAGTCTGAGGCTACACACCTTGTTTTTATGTATCCACTTCCCTTGCACGAGTTCTAGGCCACTTCTTGAACTTGTTATGAGTTGTATTTGTGTATTTAAATATGAGAATAAAATGGATGGCTCTATATGGCCTACGGAACACCGAATGAAATTTTATCTGTGATGTAATGTAATTTAATGGAATATTTTTAATAGCTTTTCTTGGAAATCATATGTAATCCAAGGAGATGAGCCTAGTAATGATGTGAGATGAGCTTAGTAAGTATGGTGTTACATTTTAAGAAGCTAAAAGGTCACTTTATGTAACTTTTTTACTTTTATTTTAGTTCCTAAATCATAGTTTCTCCATTTGGCCTCATTTCAACTCCTTTTCAAAATATGTCTTTTTCATCATAAAATTTGAGTCCTCTAACTTATAAATTACCTTTGTTTTCACCCAAATTGGATTTGAAACCATTTCAAACTATTCAATCAAAGTTTTTGGTTAACTGATAGTTAAAATCACTCACTGGAGGGATTTCAATTGCTCTGGCTATTTCTATAGTTTTCAAGACCTTTGAGGACCTTAGAAAGCTCAAATTTCTTATTTCAAAAGCCATTCTATGAGTTTTTCAAATTTTTCATAAATTATGAAATTGTCCTAACTTATTTTGAAAAATTTTCTTAGCTCTTTTAACTTTAGTTTTTGGGCATCTTAAGTCTCAAATCCTAATTTTTCATTATTTAAAATTTTATCTTAATTTTACTTGGCCTTAAATCATTCATTTCAGGAGGATTGCTTTTTATATCTAGAGCATTTCATACTTTTACGAAAAAACTAGACACTACATTTCTCACGTTTATGGAGTAGCCGAATGTTACAAGAGGGGATCTTAAAGCACATGAATTTAATTCAATCTTCATATTCCTTTATAGTTTATTGAGAATATAAATTTATCAATGATTGTAAAATCATTATAATAAAACTTACTTGTAGGTTTTTCGAGCACTTTTGGTGGGGGACCCTTTTTTATTTTTCATTTTTAATTTGTATGTTTGCAACTTGGTAGAGAGTAGAAGACTCAAAGTTGTTTATAAAAGGTGGGTGAAGATTATTAAAAAATTCTTGTCCATTCATTGAAGTGGAATTAAGAATCCAAAGCTAGATATTATATGAAGTACATGTTAACCTATCATGTGTTCCTTATATATAGCATCCAAATTTTATTGATTTTATCCCATGTTACCTTTCAACTACACAAGACTTTAAGTTTGGTGTAGGATTAATTGTGTTTTTGAAATGCTAATGAGCTTCTTCAAGTTTATATGTTAAAAGTCTTTTCTGGCTGCATTTAACATTTGGTTTTCATCAAGGTAAATAGTTGTCATTGGGGACAAGCAGCAACTGATGACCATTTTCAGATGGTAGGAGAAATATTTAGCAAGCTTGATCATATCAAATATGCTAACATATATTTTATGAATTAAAATAGTCCTTAAATAACACAATAAATTAATTAAAAAGAGGTTACAGGGCCAAGAAAGGCCAGCCAGAATAAAAATGGAATCAAAATGGGCTTGACCAATGAAAATTTAAGAATTTAGAAAAACATGAGAATTATTTTCAGAAATCAATATTTCTCATCATAATATGATGAAATAAGGTTGGTAGAATAACCAGATAAGGTTTGTTCGATTAAATCTCTAACGGCATACAGTTTGGGGTTTCGATTGATTGTAACTTTAACTGAACTTCTTTTGAGTGTTTAAAGTCCTTGTAACCTTAAAGTAAATGTTTTTTATGAAGAGGAAAGTCTAAATTTTATTATAGAGATGTCAGTTTTTTAAAACACTGAGAAATAAGCTTAAACAATGGAACTGACATGTAAGGGCAAAATTAGAATTTTAAAAATTATAAAATCCTATCTTTCTTATATAAATGGGATGCCTTACCCTTCTGCTCCATTTTCGCCACCATAAATAGCCCCAAGACTAGACCAAAGAGGCATGGAAAAGAGAGGAAGAAGAAGGAGAAAGAAAATCATTCAAGGGTGACGATTGTGTCGCGCAATCTCAAATAAAATTAAGAAACAAAATAAATTTTATAGTTAATGGTGCAATCCTAGGTCATCTCTCTTGGAGTTTATGCCTCAAATTTTTTTTTATGGAAGGGGTATTTTAAGTATTGCTACTTGAAACTTATTTTGGGGTTGAAGTACTAGAATTTAATTGAACTAAATTTAATTGACAAAAATCAAAAGAACTTAAAACTAAATGAGGTGAACAATTAAGAGAATATGGTAGCTAGCTTTGCATTGGACTCCCTAGAATTCAATTATCCTTGCCCTTGGTTTAGTTTACCAATTTTGGAATTTATTCCTTGCTCTTTAATGTATTCCCTATAAAGATTCTTGAATAACTATCCAAGGTTCAATTTATTAATTATACAAGGAATTTGCAACCACAAGAAACCTTGAATAATTAATTAATTGAATTAAGAACAAGAATACACTTTAACCAAATTTAATTGATTAATAGAATCTACTGCACAATTCACTTAAGATACTAATTAACCAATTAGATTAATTAATTCCTCAAATAATTAATTGCACAAAAATTCTAGTTAATTAATCCAACAACCATTGCATCAATTAACCCAAGATCAAGAGGAATTTAAAAGTAATTTGCACAGCACTAATTCTGGAATTTTTATAAATATGTGATGATCACAATTAAGATTCCAAAATTTAATTATATTCAACAAATCATTCCAATAATTTTCAGCAATTAAATTCCTAAATCAATCAACTAAACCTAGTCAAATTAATAAAAGATTTAATGCTGGAATTTAAAAGATATAGCAAGGAATATTTATCCAATTTTGTGAGAAAATATGGGGCTCATATCTTCATCTGGGAGTTTCCAAATTTCAGCCAGCCACCATGGGTGATTTAAGCTGCCATGGAGATTTTAATTGGAGGAGAGTTGATGGATTGAGTTGCAGCCATGGATGGTTGATGAAAGAAAGCTCCAGGAGTCTCGCGTTCTGCACGTCCTTGCCTCTCCTATTCTGTTCTACCTTCTTCTATTCTGTTCTCCTTCCTCGTTTGGAAACCACACCTCTCCCTTGAATGAGTGAATGAATCTATATATATAGGCGAGGATTTCCTAAGATATGGAGGCGTGAATGAGTTGGAGTCTGGATGATAAATCAGAGGCGTGAATGGAATGTGAATCCCCCTTGGAGTGTGCTTCTGGATGATTTAAATATGCTATCTTTCACGTGATTTTTTTAATTGACTCCACGTAATGCATTATTTCCAATTCCCTGAAGCTACTTCATGTATATAAGAGGTGGACCCCACTTCATTTTATTTAATTATATTCCACATAAATTCCTTTTCTCTTGCTGCTTCTGCGCATTCTGCTTCCAGCTCGCCTCCTTCTCATTCTGCCCACGTTTAAGCTGTAGCCTATAACTAGTGCAACCTGTAGCTCTTTCCTTTCATTCTGCAGCTTTCCCACATAGCTTCTACGTAAAACCTATAGCTCGTACTACTTCTTTCTCTATTTAAGCCTTAGCTGCTTCTTCCTCATTCGCCTAAGCTTGCCACGTGTGCTGCCCATTTAAGCTCCAGCTCTTTGCTTCAATCACCTCAAATGCTTTGTATAGCTTCTTCTTCCAACCATGCATATGATTCTTCCATGTGCTTTCTCATCATCTATTTCAGTCACCCAAACTTGAGACTTCTTCCATTTGCTCGTTGCTTCCAAATCTATTTCCTTCCAAGTAACTTCTGCTGCCCATGAAAACCAAACAAATATAAAAACCTAATATATTATTTACAATATTGTCATTATCAGAAATTAATAAAAATAGAATTATCATCCAATCTTTTCCCTTAATTCATTTTAATTTTTCAATTCATTTGCCCAAAAGAAAATTCTGCATAAAATTAAAAAGTGTTTTAAAGATTGAAAATATTTAATCATCAAAGAATTTTGGAGAATAAAATCTTAGCAATTTAAATCCAAAAATTCTCCTAATTAATTCAAAATTGTATTATTTTCCAAAATTTACCACAAATTCAAATATTGCATAATAAATCTATTTAAGCTCAAATTAATCATTAAAAACAATAATAAAATGTGGATAAAAATATATGAAAATTAGCACTTATCAAAGGGTAAGCTTGCATGCTAAATTTGCTTATGATGTTAGTATAAATATTTTTCTCCCCTTTCTCTTGATGGTTTTTGTTTCCTAAAATAGTGGATTTTGTGGCTGAATTCTTGGGGTGAGAAATCTCCTTTAAGAAAACCAATTGCACCAAAATAATCTTAATATACAACACTTTCAAATGATATATGGAACAGGCTAGGGAAACTTAGTGTGTATGGAACTTTAGCTCACCTCCATTTCAGCCAAGAAAAGGGAGAGTAGATAGAGACTTGAGCTCAATGAATCTATGATGGAATTAGGTGTTTTGAAGGGTGAAGATTAAGAATATGCAATTAGAAATGATAATGAACTTAAAGAATGGCTTATGGATTACTTAGGGTTTGGATTGGTCCTTGAGAGATTCAAAACCTTAGAAGAGTTAATTAAGCATTCTAATATCATAATTGAATGAGATATGAATCATAGATATTCTAAAGCTTTGAAATTCCCTAAGAATTGCACAAAACTCCAAAGAAGGTGCCTACGGTGTATGTCTCGATCATATGAGGGTTTTGGTACCTAGGAAGTTGTTTTATTAATTATAAAGTTATATGTGGTCAAGATATGAATTATAAACACTAATGGAGCCATTATAATGAATTTAGGAGCCTTATTTTAAAAGGTGAAATTTTAAAGTTTAATTAGGCCTCAAGAAGTAACTTGGCATTAGGCTTGTTTAACTATGTATATGATAGCTTTAATGAGTTCTATTAGAGTCATGTAGCCCATATCAAATGAGATTTTGGAGCAAAAAAGTTGAATTATAAGAGTTTCTTCTTAAGGCATACAAGTAGGCCATAAGCATGTCTAAAACTCTAATTTATATATGTAAGGCTAGCATGAGTATAACTATTGTAACAACCAGAAAAAAAAAAGCTAAAAAATTTTTGAAGGGCTGAAAATTTTCTAAGTCTGCTAGCTATAGCAAGAAATGGCCTAGCTATAGCGAATGTACCTGTTCACTATAGCAAGAAATGGTCTAGCTATAGCGAGAGTGCCTTCTCGCTATAGCGAAAATGCTTCTAGCTATAGCAAGTGTGGGCATCCCAAATAAAAACTAGGGAGCTGCTCGCCATAGCGTGCTATAGTGAAGGCAGGGGTTTAGGACTGATACGTGGTCGCTGTAGCGAGGGTTATGCCTCGCTATAGTGAGGGTTAGTCTGGAAAAGCATGAAAAAAGAGAATTTGACTTTTTAAAGCATCCAATCTCCTCCTTTCTCCTTAAACCGACTTAAGGATCATCCAAGCACAGAAAAAAAGCTTAAGAGAGAGAGAGAAACTAGGAGAAACTAAGAGAGAAGGAAAGGAAACTAAGGAAGAAAGGTAAGAACCTTTAAAGCTCTTCATGCTCCTTCTTTTTGATTTTATTCTTCTCCTTCTAAGCTCCCTTTCCATAGGTTGATGAGTAAGAAAGCTTTGTTCTAACCTAGAGGGAGCAAGAAACGCTTAAAAGAGAGTGTGATGAGTTGAGAAATACAAAGAAAAGAGAAGAATAGTTGGTGAACTTCTAGAAAGAGAAAGAACCCCTAGTTTCTTATATGCTTGGTAGGGTTTGCTAGAAAGAAACCCCTAGCTTTGTGACTAAGTGTTGAGTTATGAGAGAGTAATTCCATGCTCTTGTGTGTCTAGGCTCAAGAGGAGCACTTCCATCTAGTTGTGATAGTGGATCAAGAAGAGAGAAGACAAATTGAAAGGGAAGGCTTGTGTTAGCCTATAAGGTAGCTCTCTCCCCTTTCTCTCATGCATGAATGTGTGTTTAGCTTATTCTAGAATGTGTGTATGTGTATTTTCAAGCTATGAAAAGTATGCTAGCATGCCTTTACATGTCATGAACCTTGATGCTATGTTATGTGTTAAATGAATCCATTATGGTTGTATGAGTTTGCTTGAGTGTGGAAAGGCCAAGAACTCTTCCCTTGGGTGAGGATGAGCCAAGAACCCTCGAGCTTGGTTGAGACAAAGCAAAGGGTCTCCCAAAAGTAATGTGGACTCCCAAGAGTATGGTTGAGTCCAAAGTGCTCAAGAGTGGGTGAGGCAAATCCAAAATCCATGAGGAGAAGTGTGAGGCCAATCCAAACACTTAGTGAACCCTTGAATGTCTTGTATGATTGATTCATACGCCAAGGTAGTTTTTAAAGTATCCATGATTTCCACTTTTTCACATATACATTTGAAAAGCTTGCTTTACATATATTATGTATGATTGAATGAGAGATGAGCAATTGGGATTCTTTGAATCTCATCCCCTCCTCTCCACTATCCTAACATGCTAGGTGGACCAAGTGAACAAAGACATGGGAGCCACCAAGCTTGAAGCTAGGGAATTCGGTGAAGGAATTGTGAAATAGCCATTTTGTCATCATTATGTTGCTAAGGGATGTAATCTAATGATGTACATTGGATGTGCACTTATGAATACTTGTAAATAGATATACTTATTGTATATGTATGAGAATTAGAACTATAGTGCATGATGTAGCAAGTTTTCGGTATGAATAGTAAGATCTTGGCATTATGTACATGGCCCTATGGGTTGTTAGACATTTGAGCCATATTTAATAGCCTATGTTGATACTTTTCCACGTGCTCATAGGGCCTTAGGAGTAGGAGAAGCAAATTTGAATACTTAGAGCCCTCTTTTAACATAAGAAATTGGCACTTTGTCCCCTTATGTCAAAGTCTAATCAAATGGCCTTTTCTTGCCTTGAAATTTGGCATGTGACTAGATCTTGCCTAGATCTTTTTGGAAAGCTAAAGATCAAGTCATTTGGAGGTCTGTGTAATTTTCTATGATTTTTCAAAATTGGTATCAGAATTTCGGATTTGCATCAGTACTGTTCATGTGGTCAATTGTATAATTGTGTCATCCGAGGGGCAAACGTGGTCCAATGACTACAAAATTTTATAATCAGAAACTAGACATTCACAGTGACTTGTAGCAACTAGAAACACCTCATTTGGAGGTCTAGAAAGGAAGATATGAATTTTCGAAGTTTTTGCCCAGTATCAATCATCTTTCCTGACTAGAAGCACTGTTCCATCAATTTCTGAGAGCTTGGCTTGATGAACTGATCTGGAGATATTTTTGCTCTCTATTTAACATCCAAATATTTCCATATTGGTATCATTTGCATGCATTGGATTTTTGTGAAATTAGTTGGACATTTTTGAAATTCATATCAGTAAACTGTGATAGTATCAGGACTAGTCCAACCTCCAGACCAATCCGTGTGTCAAACGTCCTGAGTGTGGGATGTTATGACTTGTTCATATTTTTATCATGAAGTAGACATCCCAAGATTTCCATAGTGACTGAGATTACATGTTTTTAATTTTTTTAGATTTAGTTGTGATTTTCCAAACTTTGCCCAGAAATGAGGCCAAGTTTGGCCGAAAATGATTATACATGTCCCATATCTCTTTTTGGTTTCCATGAGTTTAAAGCATGTTTTTGGGATTGAAATGAGTTGTAATGGTGCAATTAAATATGAAGATGTATAGCATGAGCTCACACAGTCCATGTGACACTGAAATGCATTTTTAACCATGACGCGCAGTAGGAAAGTGTATGAATCCAATGGAAGTTCTCACTTTATACTTACTATATCTCACATAAGCATGTAAGGGATGATGGATATGAGTTAGAAATGATGGCGTTACAACTATGGTTTCATTAATTATTTTGTGCTCTATTTGATGTGTTTAGGCCAAACAAGTAAATTCACATCCAAGTGTAGGTGTAAGGCTGTGGAAGAAGGAAAGGAAACCAAGGGGAATTAGTTGGAATTTTGTGTAAAGGTAGATTTTCCTTCATTCTTATATATAAGTGGTTGGTTTGATTGACTTTCTTAGTTACTTTTATGTATTGGTTGCTACTTATATACTTTGTTGATTGTTTGAGCATATTATATAATTGCATAACATTCAATTGCATTTGAGATTGGATTAGCTCTTAAATGAGTAAGGCTATGCCGAAAGTCCCTTGATAATGGGTGAAGTGAGGTCAAAAGTCACTAAAAATATGTGAGACTAGTTCAAAAAGTCCCAATTATGGATGAGGCTAAGTTAAAAGTATCTAAAAGTGGATGAGGTCAAACCAAAAGTCCCTAAATGTTGAGTGACACTAGGCCAATAGTCCTTAGAGCATGGTTTTGCTTTATAATGAGATATTGGATCCTTAAAGCATGAAATATGATTTTACTATAGTTGTAGACATGCATATATGCTTCCATGTACTTGGGCGAACCATATATGTATATTTGAATGTTGGATTAACTATTGAAATTTTTTTTTGAATCTCACTTTCCTTTATATCCACTAATCGTGGTTAGGTGAACCTTAAGGAAAAAGGAATGATAAGCAAAAAGCCTAAAAGAGCATTTTTGACAATGGGATTTAGTTTAGGAAATATCATAACATATATGAATATGTACTCTAATATATTGATGTCTAGTTATGCATACACATTTAAAAGTATTAAGCTATGCTTTAGAGACCATTTAAGGTTTGTAATACATGATATGATGAAAATTAGTACCTTGCATTCATATATGTATATGTGTATTCTTACATGTGGAATGGTGATTTTTAGTTGCAAGGTGATTCTTACATGATGGATCAACCATACATAAGACATTTATGGGTTAAAATTTGCTCAAAATGAGAAATGACATTTCAAAACTCATTTGGTACCAAATTTTAGACCATTTGTGTATGTTACTTTAGTTGTAGACCATTTAAGATGGTTCGTTTTTATGCATTCATGGTGGACTATTTTTATATTCACGGCATTTATGTCTTGCCCCTAAAACGAGAGGGAGTAACCAAGATGGGGAAACCACATGAGATTTCCTATCCACAAGCCTAAGTTGCTATAACCTACTATTTCAATGGGCCTTAGAAAAGTTCTATGCAAGGTAATAGCACATCAATTATAATCTTCACCTCATTAGATATTTAAATTTATTAGAGATTGTGCTCTAGGCCTATCAATTTTTTGTGAACATTATCTTGATTTAATAAAGAGATTTATTATCATTATTATATTGTTTGCATTTTGCCATATAATAAGATCCTTGGGTAATTATAGTTATCCTAAATGTCTCTAGTTGATCATCATTGTAGGAACAATAATGAATTAAGACTAGTATGATTTTGATTGATGATCATGATATGATCATGTATGTAGATACAAATTAAACTCATAGACATTTATTAAGGACCAAGGTGCTAGACTAACCCATTGTGAGATAGCTACATGGACTAGGCCATAAGCGTATCTCATCTATAGCCATATCACTGAGCTCTTAGACCTGAGATCACCATAGATTCCTACATGAGGAATGTTTCACTTTGACATAATCAAAAGTTACCTTTAAAAGGGTAATCATAAAGGGTGTGATCAGATGTAATGGGATACATGCAGAGGAAGATGAGTGGTTAAAATGGGATCTATTCCTCTTGCTAAGAGAGAAAGATATCTCTGGGCCCCTCGATAAGCAAGATTGAAAAAATGTATGGCTATACTCAAATTGTAACATCTGGTCCTATAAAAATCAAAGAAAATGTAAGGAAATGTGAGAAACAAAACATACGATTTCTCCGTTAACGTACAAAATTCACTAGATACAGAAGGGAACACCCCAAATAGAGTAAATTGAGGTCCAATAAAATTAGAATAATATTCTAGACTACAAATAATGATGAGTCAAGGCCAGAGGTGCCCTAAAATTGAGGTCAAAATAGATGAAAAAGAAAAGGTCCCGAAGAGTCTCCAAAGTTAAGCATAAAGGAACCAGGGACTCAAATGCAAAGAAAAGTTATATGTCAGGCAAAATGTATAAATTGCCCGAAAGTTCAAGGAACCCTAGTTTCACCCTCTATTCGTGGCTTTAAGTACAAATATCAAAAAATCGGGCAAGAATCTTAGAAATCCGTGACCCATGGTTAAACTCAGTTTGATGAGACGGGTCCAATGACGCCACATTGTCCAGATGGCCGAGCGGGATCCAGTCCAAGATTCAGTTATCCTAATTAGTAGCCATGAGCAAAATAGAAAAAGAAGTTGTAACAATTATAGAAATAGAAATAGCTAAAGGGCTAAGAAACCCTAAAGGACTTTCAGGGACTAAATTGTAATAAATGAAAATTTTATAACACAATCATAATACAGAACGGTGAAAATTACGCCTATAGACCTGGGTGTCCAGTTGACACCGAAATTTATGAGGATTGAGTTAAGGGCTCCTGATTCATGTTTGAAGCTCAGTATGGCCAAAAAGTAGAGGAAATAATATTTATAAATTGTAGAAAGTCTAAAGGTATGTATTGTACCATAAAACCTTAATCGGGCCTAGATACCCATTTTTAGACTGTTATAAGGCCCAATAGTCGATTCTAAAGGCCCAATAAGAGAAAAAAGATATAATTAGGGTTTTAAAGAAGATGAAACCCAAATATAAATTTAAAATGAAAAGGAAAGGACAAAAGGATTTTAGTTATTTTAAAGAATTAACCATGGTTAAATTAAAAACTATGATTGAGTTAAAAGTTGACTATGGTTGAGTTAAGAAAATTAACCATGATTACTATCCATAACTTAAGGGCTAAGAAAAGGTATCCAAGTGTGTGGCCAAGAATTTTTGAAAGAAGATATTTAGTTATGAAATTAGAAAATCAAAAGAAAAAGGAATGGAAGGTTAAGATTTGATCTTGAAAAGGTTGATCTAAGGGTTCAAATTTGGCATGACCATTTAACTTCATTTAAATTCATCTCCTTCACCTCCATTCCACCATTTTGGCGCCACACACAAGGGAGGAGGAGAGAAAAAAATGAAGAGAGAGAGAGAGAGAGAGAGAGAGAGAGAGAGAGAGGGGAAGAAAAAGTGGAAGAAGAAGTGAAATCAAGCAAAGCTACCACCATTCTTCACCAAATTTCTTCATCTTCTTCATCCTCCAACCATTTTCTCCAAAGGGCAGCTGCATATTCATCTTTTCTTCAAGGTGGAATGTTGCTTTAAGTGGGAGAGAAGGGATTTTAGCATGAGAAAAGCAAAGGAAGCAAGGATTAAGCTTAAAGAGTAAGTTTTCTCCATCTTGTACTTGAAAATCACATGCTTTAAGTTAGTTTTGTTAAACCCTAGCTATGAGTCACTTTTGGATAGCATATGGATAATTAGAAATGGAGTTTCTATGTTGAATATGAAGGCCTTGAAATGAAGTTTATATGTTGAACATGAAGGCCATATGAACTTAGTTATTGTTGTTATGTGTTGGAACTTCAAAAAACACAAAGATTATAATTTTTGGGAAAATAGAAATCATGGGGAGATGCTGTCCAAATTTTCCCAAAATTTTTATGGTGTTTTCTTAATGTCTTAAAGTCATGTATACCAAAATTCAAGTCCTAAAACATAAAGGAAAAGGTTATGGAATTTTTAGAACCAAAGAAACTCACTTTTAAGCCTAAAATGGAGCTAGATTATGTTATGACCAAAACGTGATGTTGGGGCTGAAATTTCATAATTTTATCCATTCCAATGGATTCAAAAGGGTGTTTGTAGCTAGGAATACCTATGGCAAAGCCCCAAAAACTCATGGAATAAAATTTCTAAATCTTGGCCAAGAAATGTGCACTATTCGGCCATAGTGAATTGGAAGGGAAGGAGTTGGATTTTTTCAATTCCAATGGTTCCAATGAGTTTAAAAGGGTCATACTACTTTAGAAGTTAAGGTTTATGTATTGATTGTGATGAATTATCATTATGATTATAGGGTTTAAAGTTTGTTTTGGGAACTCCAAAAGTAAGTAAACCGAGTTCCAAAGATTGAGGAGCAAAGTTTGCTAAGGTAGTAGTTTTCCTCTCTCTTTCTTTAAGCTTGTATGTTTGTGTAATGATGAGTGTTATGCTATATCAAGTTGTTATTTATGCTATAAGATGAGACATGTATGTTTAGACCATGCTTAGCCTTGTATGAAATTCCTTATATTCTTATATGGTATGTGGCATCTTGATTGGCATTATGTTATGTACTTACATGCTAGCTTGTAAATGAGATTAGTCTACTACTACTGAGATTTCATAATCTCACCCCAAATATAACCCATGCTAGGTCCGAGTTCAAGCAAAAAAAGGGCAGAGAGTGTGAAGGTATAAATTGAGGACTTTACTTTCATACATCATATTTTGTCATGTAATTAAATATGTTAGATTACTGCGTGTATGAGTTATGTTATGATATTGTAAGGTACTCAAGTATGGAATGGAAAGTCATGAATATAGTTAACCCTTGAGTAAATAAAATATGACTGGTGTGCCTAAAATGCAAAAATGTATCTGCTTATATAAAGACAAAATAATAATAACAATATGTCAAGTGAATGGTAAAATTGTCCAATTTTTGTAGGGACACTTTAATATGAATTTATACGCATTCCGTTGAGGAAGTATTTTCCCCTTATAAAGGGCTTAGAGAGCTTAAAGTAGAGCCCTGAACCGACCTCATACAATTTTTTTATAATTAATTATGTATTTTCAAAGTTAGATAAGAAATTGGAAATGACCAAATGAATAGTAAAATTATATGAGGAAGTTTTTAAAAGGAAAAATTTTAATTAGTTCAGGTTTCCATTGACTCCTTTAAGTTTTATATGAGGTAATTGTAGTAGAAAAAGTATTATAAAATAAGGTATGACATAAATAAAAGGAGTTTCATTTGTTTTGACAATCTACTTAAAAATTGAGAAAGCGTAGTCAAGCGATACAAGGATGACGTCTCCATGCCTTGTGCTTGACCTAGATATTGTGTGACAAAAGGGACTTGACATGGGCTATAGGATAGGTTGCATCAAATAATTAATTCTCATATAATTTGAGTATTCATAATGTCTTGTTAAGGCCACTCATAACTTGTGGGCAAAAAGGAGTTTTAGGCTCACTGCTAACATTATATGGGTTTACAGAGTCGCACACAAGAATGGACTAAAATGATTTAGAATGTCCAGATTTAATGAATCTAGAAAGTGTCTAGATTTAATGAATATAGTGTCCACATTCAATATATTTGCTTTCTAGATAGTTTCTTATTTCAAATAGGAGATTATCCTATTTATGATAGGATAATGCATTCTTTCTTGATAAGGTGATGCGCGAAATTAATATATATATATATATATAATATATTTAATATATGTATATTAATTTTGAAATTTGTTACTAGATAAATTTAATTTTGATTTAAACTATAATATATATATATATATCTTTTGATTTGAGACCAAGCAATGCTTTCTTATAAAAAGGGATGTTAGGGTTTCCTAAGTGTGACCTTTTAAATAAATAGAAAAAAAAGGAGGCCACAACACCACCTATATAAAAGAGAAGCAAGAAAGTGAAACTGATTTATCTTTTTCATATCAAAGAGAGAAAGAGAGAAAGGAGATCTGTTGAACACTTGAAAAGTTATGTGGTTCTTGTATACGAGTTTAGAGAGATATGTTTACGTGACGTAGTGCTAGCACACCGTTCGTGTTAGAGATCTCATTCGTATGGATACCGGTAAAGGGTGTTAGTTCGTGAGGAGCAAAACCTTGAGATCCAAACGTGACTAATCAAAAGGAAAGGCATAATTTTATACGCTAGAAGTATATCTCTTTTTCTCTTACTTTGGATTAAGCAAAGATGACAGATCCATGGAAGGAAATTTTCTTGTTTTATTTTTCTTTTTTCGCTGTCTATGTCTTCAAATCCCAACAAAATCAGTGTTTCTAAATTTTTATAGAAATTTCAGTAGAATGTCCCTTATAAATAGGACATTCCAAATTTCTACAAACTATTAGAAAACTAACAAATACAACCAAGGAGAGCTCTACTCTCCACAACCAGTGTCAAATGGAGCCATGTCTAGAGCACATTACATTATCAATTCAAAATTCTTTACTACAACACAAAAAGACCCTCATGGTTCAAAATGGGGCTCACAACCATAATGCCTCTGAACCTAAGATGATGGAGGTGGATCAGATCCAACCGCACTATCTGAAAAAAAAAGTTAAAAGAATGAGTTGAAAACTTAATGAGCAGATAATAGATTGCTGAAATAAAAGTAGTAATACTATATCCCAAACAAGAGCCAAGAAATGCAGAAATCAATTAATAAGATCATATAACAAGTTTCCTTATAGGCAAACCCATACATAGTTGTCTCAAGTGGTTAAATTCTTAAACTAGTGGTTACAGGGGAGGGAGGGCTAGATCTTTATCATAATGGTAGTGGCTACACCTCATTGGCAGCTCCATACCCTCTTGGGGTAGCTACACCTAATAGGCAATTCTTTTGCCACTTATTTCTACATATTATGATTCACATAAATTTTTAGGGGTAGTTACACCTCGTTGGTAACTCCTTATCCTTTCAAGGGTGGCTACACCTAATGGATAGCTCCTTTTCCTACCTAACCTTCCCTCTCTCTTATCCATGTGTACTTAGGCCATTTAATAACACACTCATCTATGAATTCTTGTCAAATGCTTCTATTTAATTATTGGATCTAAGCAACTTGTATCTAAAGTGAGTTACACGCATCATGATTTGTGATGATCAAGTTTTTATACTATGATTAATTAAGCATTTGATTTGAGTAAGAAAAGTAGAATGCCACTTAAGTAGATAAACAAATCAATAATCAATGAATCTAAATGCTCTAATGACTAATCCAAGCTATTAAAATATGCAACAAGATAAAAATGTGTTACCTATATTTACACACACACACACACACACACACACACACACACACAAATATCTATATAAATATATATTTATTATTATTTGTATTTATTTAGTTGTTTCTCTCTTACATATTTATCTATAGATATATGTAGATATGGCTATATCCATGCATATATATATATTATGTTGTTCCCAAACTTAATCTAAAAACTTTAGCTACAATAATGATAAGACCATGCTTAAATTATTTAAGTAAAACCTTGCTACCATAATCATATGCTCCCTGAAGACGTAAGAACCCAATAACCAAAGTGTAATCTATTATCTACTCAACGAAGGTATTGATTACTACCACAACACTCGTTCTTCTTTCCGAGACTAATGCCCTTCAATATTAATATTAGCAAAGCCCCCTATCCATATTCATAATTCGTTGAATCATTACTTAGGCTCATATAAACAATTCTTAACATCAATCTCATTTAAAAATCACAAACTAACTAATAGCCCTACTTCCAAGCCTTAACTTTTATCCCTTGATCCATCCATGAACTAAGGTTGCTTCATTTAACTACTAATCTAAAATCTAAACTCAAAAATTACCTTAAGGAACCAAGAATTGGAGATTGGCACACTCGTAACCTAATTGGAAACTTCCCTCCAAATTTCCTTGAGCTTTATTCGACCTACACAAAGAGGAGGAGGAGAAGCAGCCTTCCAAGCTTCATTAGAGATGGAATGAACCAAAATTAGGAAGAAAAAGCAAAAGCCCATAAATTATCCAACAAATAATGAAGAAGAATGGAGATAGAATGGTTGGAAGATTACCATAACCAATGGTACAATATAGCATCCTCCATGGACCTTCTCATGGCGGTTTGGGTAGCAGGGAGGCTTGGGGTTAGATCACACGTCATCGACGATGACCACATGACTGAGAAGGAATGGCAACAGTGATGGGAAGTGGCACATGAGCTACAAAAGAAGATGAAGGTTTTGTTGCAACAAAGGCATGACAACACAAGAAAGAACAAATAAATAAAAAAAGAAAGAAGGGAGAAAAGAAAAAGAATATTAAAAAAATCCTTTTTTTTCTTGAAGGTTATTACAATCCATTTCAAATGTGTTGTCATTTCATTTGCTTTTTCACCAGTGTCTTGATAGGGGCATTAGGATTTTAGCCTATAAATAGGAGTGCTAGGATCCTCGGGTTTAGAGCAAAGGGAGGCTCACACACTATCTAGAGCGGTTCTAGAACTTAAAAGACTTTTGGTGATTACATATGGAGTTTTTTTGGGCAGTGGTAGAAGGTAAGCTTCACTTCCATTTGGAACTCATACGTGAGTTTTAAAGCTTATATTTAAGTCATAAAATATCCCTTTATCCTTGACAACTCAAATGAACTAGTTTGGGGCTAAAATTTGGAAGGAATTAGAAGATATATGGAACTTTCCAAAAGCCAAAGCTTGCATTTTTTGGAGTTCTATAAAATATTTAGTGACTTTTTAAATCTGGTCTAGAAAATTTGAATTTTGTAATACTATTCATACTATCACAACCGTGGTTTTCACGTCTTTTTAAGGGTCTAATAGATTCATCTTGACTTGAAATTTTCACAGTAGAAAATTCATATCATAAGCTTTCCATATACACTTGATTTGCATTAATTGGATTTATATAACTTAAGTTATGAATTTTCAAAGTTTGGATCCAATTAGGTGCTCTTGGGTTAAAATGCACAAATAACTTATTTCATAGATTTAGTTCTTGTTTATATGTTATATGGATTATAATAAATTGGAAAGGAATGAATTTGTGAAATGAAATGGTAAAAGTCTATAGTTGTACATTATTGTGCTATTTGAAAGTTTTAGTAACAAAAAATTCCGCTGCTGAAAGTGTGAATATTACCATTGGCTATCATAGAATGAATATAATATGAAATATATGTATACTATACGATGGTATGCAATCAAAGCCATATCTTTTGGCATAGTATATGGCAATATTGATGGAAGATGGCTTTTGAGAAATATGGGGCCTTACCATTGCAATAATAGACGAAAGATAAAAATAAGGCTGGGAAGTTTGGACCATGTTTGGTTAGCCCATGTAAAAACCTATTTTTATTGTAATGACCTCTAGAGATAGACTGTAAAACCAAGAACAGTGATTAGCAGGCTGTCACAAAATTAGTTGTGCGACGGGGTGTTTTATGTTTTCCCTAAAGAATATAAGGGTGTTTAATAATAATTAAACTTTGCCTTTGGGAGAGAATGATAAATAGTGCCATATTAGTTCATTCAAAATATGAACTATCCCTATTTTTTTTAAGAGATAGGTTCCCATTGGTGATTATGAAAGACGAATAGAAACAGATCTTTAATTTTCTAAATTATATTTATTCATCACAACCATAATTTTATTTTATACTTATAATATTCACCTATCAAACAAAATTTTGAAATATAATCCATGTCACTTATGTAACCAAGCATTCAAATGAGAAAGGCTATTGATGTCATTTTAATCTATTCCTTTCATGTTCCTTCACAATCAATGAAGAAAAATAGTTTTACCCGGAGACAAAAGTATAATTATGGAAATATGTTTTCTTTTGAATTATTTCTTTTTTTAAACTGTTATTTTGATTTGTCCCTCCTCGTACTCCTATGCTATAAGTTACTACAAGTTGATCAATTGTCCCAGTACATACACCTAACTAGTTCATGAATACATACAATTATCAACTTGGTGATATCAATCTAATGACTAGGGCAGTCAGCAATTAAATCATGTTCTATATTAATTGTTATAAATCGAACTAAGATGACTGACGTTAGAATCAAGAACAATAATTAGCAAGCCCTCACAAAACAATAATTCTTTTAAGTATTTGAAGATTGCATATATGATTTTTGCAGGGTTTTGACTACCAGACGCTGGAGCACTGTTGATTTGTTGGATCATCAGAATAGCCATGCAAATACAAGCATGAATTCAAGCCTCACCTTTTCTATAACAGATGAATAGCACTTCATTTATTACAAATTTAGATAAAATTTTCTTTTGGGTTTTATAATTATTAGATTGTTTAGTAATAAATATAATGTAGAAAAAATTTTAAAATATCTAATGCATATAGTATTGAGTAATAAAAAGAATTTATGTCATATTTTTCATTAAAACTTTTAATGAAAATACCTAAAAATCTCACCAAAATTTTATGCTTTTCTTAAAACAAAAGTTGATGATATGAAGATATACTAATGACTTTTCACTCTTTCCTCGTGAGCAAGGGTTTCTTTCGTGATTGTAGATAACTACATACAAATTCATTTTTTATCTTTATTTATTATATTGGATCAAATAGTGCCCAAGCCACTTTAGACGTAACTCAACTAATTTACCTTTGGATTGGGTCATAATTGGGCACACCTATGTTGACATAATAAGATTTATGTTAAAAAAGTTTATGACCTGATCTTAGAAAAATTGACATTATTAGAATTTAATATATGATTTTAATCTATAATTGGAGTACAAGAATATTATTTCACTTCCAAATTAACCAGAATTAAATTCAGAATGATTATTGATTTTTCTTTTACACCAAACATAATTTTATAGTTTTGATGCACATGCATGTTGAGCCCATTTCATTGATAACAACTAAAACTATTAAGGTCCTGTTAAAACGGATGTTGCCCAGTCTTTTCACAACTCATTCATGTTGCCAGAGAGGGAAAAAAAATTATGGATGGTGGCCATCTTATCTTTCTACACATATCCATTATTTTCTAAGTCAAGTCAACTCATATACTCATGGCGTGGAAAAAATGGAACAATAATTTAGATTCTTTGTTGAAATTTGAATAGTCCATACAATTTTTTTAGAAAAAATTAAATGCAATTCTTTGTATTTGTTATTAAAATTTTTAATTAAAATATGTCAAATATATAATTTTTAAATAATATCATAAAAACTTACAATTTTTATAAATAAGTATATGATCTTTATAATTCAGTTATCATATGGTGTTTAAAAAGAATTTTTGTGGCACATATTATAATTTTATTAAAAAAATTGTTAGCACAAATATAAAGCATTGAACCTTAATCCTTTTTTTAATTAAAAATAACTATGTCATTTAAATTAACTAAAGATAATATTGAAAAAAGGTATTTTGTTGAGATACTAGTATTTATATTGAAATTGTAAAAAGTCTTAGCAACTGAATGTTTTCGTTCGATCAGTACGTTGAATTGCCCCCTCTCACACTCCTACAAATGAAATATAAAATCCATCACATAAATTAAAGGTCATGACATTAAAAAAAAAAAAGTAGACCTTATCATCAGGGGTAATTAATTTGATTGAACTGAAAAAATAACTTTCTTAAAGTACCCACATGACAAATAACTAAAAATATCTTATCATGACAATAAAAAAGAAAAATAAAATAAAGAAAGACCTAGTGGTCATTATATTGAAAGTAACATTAAGAGAGAGGTAGATTAAAATCTTCTTCCCCAAGTTCAATGGAACATCGCATTCAAAGATGGACATTTTTTATAGGACCACTAAATACATATCACATCTATTATATTTCTTCTACTCTTGTATATCTTTTTGACCATTGATTCCAATCAATTATCTATTTGTGGACTAAAAAGAAAATGTTTGAACTATATATTTCACTTGTAGGAGTTGTTAAAGTACTCATATTCAAATTGATCGAAAATACCTTATTATGTCAATAAAAAGAAAAGAATAATAATAATAACAAGACTTGAAGGTCATTACATTAGAGGTGAGATTTAACTAAGAAGTAGATTGAAGTCTTCTTCCTTATGGAACACGACATTTAAAGTTGGTTATTTCTTATGGATGCATATCACATAAATTATTGTCCTCCCATATTTATATATGTCTTTGACAATTGATTCATATCTCTTTCACTTGTAGGAGTCTGAGGAGGGGCAGTTCACTAGATTAAAATGAGGAAATATAAAATTAAAGCATTTCAAATTGACTTAATATAGTTACTCGATGTGATCAAGCTTTTTGGTATTAAAATAGAGTATATTATAAAGTTTTTTTTTTACTTTTACTAAAATTATGCTGATTTTTTCAATTTTAAAATGTATACTTTAATTCAATTTTAATTTTTTTACTATAATATCCTTCATTAACTAATTTTATATTTAGGTTAGTGGAAAATATTTTAATTAAAAAATTTAAAATTAAACTAAGATATAATGCAATTTTTTTTTTTGTTTTAGAGAAGGTTCGTGTATATTTTTAAAATAAAAAAGATGTTTATATAATTTAAATAAAAAAAATTATGTGATTTACTCTAAAATAAAATATACATAATGTCAACTGAAAAATTTTACTTTTAAAACCTATGGTACTCTGTTAATGACATTGTCATTGGAAATATTTAAAAAGCTAAATGCTGTGTCAAGGAGTGGTGTCTCTCTGGGTTCACATTAATCTATTCCATGCATTTGTTCATTCGCATTCAATGAAGAAAAAGTGTTTTACCGAGAAACAAAAGTATAGCCAATGAAATTTATTTTAGATAGTGATTATTGATGTCTTTTTAATCTATAACGGGTGAATAGTGCTTCATTTATTACAAATTTAGATTGAAATTTTTAGGTGATTATAATTATTAGAATTACTTGTAATATATATAATGTAGATGTTTTTTAAAGATCTAATGCATATAGTAGAGTGATAAACAGGATTTATGTCATATTTTTAATTAAAAAATCTAATATAAATGCCAAAAAATCTCACAAAAATTCTATGCTTTTCTTAAACCAAAAGTTAATGGCATGAAGAGATACTAATGAATTTTCACTTTTTTTCTTGTGAATGTAGGATTTCATTCATGATTTTTAAGTACCCAGATATATATTCATTTTTTTTACTTTTATTTTTTCATATCAGATCAAATAGTGCCCAAGCCACTTTAGACGCAATTCAACTAATTTATCCTTTAGATTTGGTCAAAATTAAGCCACATCTATATTTACACAATGAGATTCACTTCAGAAAACTTTATGATTTGATTTTAGAAAGATTGACATCATTAGAATTCACATTTATGATTATATTACATAATTGGAGTAAAATGAGTATTATTTCACTAACAAATTAACCAGAATTAAATTAATGATGATGATTGATTTATTTTTTGCACCCAGCATAATTTTACATTGTAAATATATTAAGTCCATTTCATTCGTGAAACTAATTGAGGTTTTGTGAATGCAGATGTTGTCCTCTCCTTTCACTACTTATTGATGTTGCCAAGGAGAAAAGAATTTAAGGATGGGGGCCACTTATCTTTCTACTCGTGTCTATAACTTTTCAAGCCAAGTCAACTAGGACTATTCATAGGTAGGATCGGCTTCAACATTTAGTAGGCTTGAAATCTAACCTGATTAAGATATCGGCTTTTTTTTTACACTCATGGCTAGATCCAATTTGAACAAATTCAATTTTATGTTGGGTTAGGATGAGTTAGGGCCACTCGGGTTATTTTTTTTAATAAACTGATACTTATAATATAAAAATATTTTTTTGTAGACTCATAGGTATAAATTTCAAAATAATGAATTTTTGAAGCCCTCATGTTTTCATTAGTAAAATAATTTCAATAAGAAAATAATCTATTATTATCAAGCAAAACACAAACTAAATTAACATAATTAGCCTTAAATAAACATGTGTGTTTTTATTGTTCAACAAAAGAAATGTCAATAAGTATGCACGTCAATAACAAAAATATTTAAAAATTGGGAGAGTTTGGGTAGATAATGAAAGTTACAGCTTGCAGAGAGAGCTAAATGAAATAAGAATGAAGAGAGGTATAAGATAGCAAGATATTGATAAATTTTAAAAAAAAAAAGTAATTATTGGGTCGATTTGTTTAAAACATGTTTTCATCTGTGTCCCAACTCAACTCAGTATAATTTTTTTAAATTTTTATTTATTTACATTTTTGGCCCAATCTGACTTGACCCAATTAGGTAGGGCGAGCCAATGAACGTCCTTAAAGTCAATTCATATATCCACAGCATGGTATAGTAATATGGATTCTTTGTTGGAATTTGATTAGTTTGTATCTTAATTTTTAGGGAAAAGAATTAATGCAACTTTTTTCTTATTGCATTTTTAAGTAAAATATGTTAAATATATAATTTTTTAATAAAATTACGATGGGTATATAGTTTTTATAAATAGGTGTATAATTTTTTATAACTTAGTATTGTATTATTGGATTTTAAAAGAATTTTTTTTACATATATTATAATTTTATTAAAAAATTGATAACATATATATAAAAAATTCAACCTTAGTCCAATTTTATTTTTTTAATTAGAAATAGCTTAGTCATTTAAATTAACTAGAGATAATATTTTAAAGAATTATGTTTTGTTAGATACTAGTATTTATAATGAAACTGTTAAAAATCCTTGCAATTAAATGTTTTCGTTCCATTAGTATGTTGAATTGCCTATTCTCATTGCCAAGTTAAAAATATTTGTATTGAAGATTTCAAATTAAAAATATTTATATTGAAAGATCTTAAATTTTAAAATTATTTAAAAAGATTAAAAAATAAAAAAATTAAATTGTACAAGAAAATTATAGTTTGAAACCTTAAGTTAAAATTTTTTATCTTTAAAAAAATTTCAAAATTTAAAGTTCTTAAATATAAATATCTCTAATTTAAAATTTTTAACTGTAATTTTTTCTTATATTATTTTCATCTTCTCTACCAATCAATTCATGCTTCTTGGCAATGAGATTTAAGTAAGAAGTACATTAAAATCTTCTTCCTTATGGAATACTACATTTAAAGTTGGTTGTTTCTTGTAGATGCATATCACATCAATTATTGTTCTCCTTAGGGGTGTACATGGGCTTCAAAATTGAAACCTGTTGTCTGGCCCTGAGCCCAGCCCCACTCGATTTAATATTAGGCAGAGTCAAGTTAAATTGGGCAACCCCAACATTTTTTTTCATTTATTATAAAAATTGTAAAATAATCTCAAAATATTTTTTTATATAAATCTTTATAAAATTATATTTTATCTTTAAAACATTAAAATTTTGATATAAATCTTTATAAAAATATATTTTTTATTTTTTTAGACTAATATATCCTTTAGGGCCAATCTAAATTTATTATTAAAATTATAAAATAATACTTAAAAAAAATTTATATAAGTTTTTATAAAATTATATTTTATCTTTAAAAAAAATTAAAATTTTGATATAAATCTTTATAATTTTTTTTAAAAAAATAAATTTATTTATTTTTGTCGGGTCAGGCCAACATAGCCCAAAGGATCGAGGCGAGCGATTTTGTGGCCCGCCCTAACTCTAAATTTTCTTAAAAAAATTTTTTTATACCCAGTCTAACCTGCCCCAATTTGCCCAAGTAAGGTCGGGCCCTGATGAATACCCCTAGTTCTCCCATGTATATATATGCCTTTGACAATTGATTTATATCTCTTTCACTTATAGGTGTGTGGGGAAGTTAACTAGATTAAAATGAGGAAATAACTTGGTAAAATTACAGTACTCCAAAATTGACTTAATATAGTTATTTGATGTGATCAAGCTTCTTAGTACTAAAAGAGAATAAATTACAAGAAATTTCATTGGGTTTTACTAAAATTATATGAACCTTCTTTGATTTTAAAATATATACTTTAGTCTAATTTTAAATTTTGTTGGATACAATATCCTTCATTAACTAATTTTATATTTAAGTTAATAGAAAGTATTTTAATTAAAAATATTTAAAATCAGAGTAAAGTATAATGTAAATGTTCATCTATATTTTAAAAGTAAAAGGAATTTTTGTATAATTTCAACAAAATTCAAAGAGAATTTGTGTAATTTAATCTAAAATAAAGTACACATAAAGTCAACCGAAAAATTTTACTTTTAAAACCTTATGGTGCTTTGTTAATGACATTGTCATGGGAAATATTTAAAAACCTAAATGCTGTGTCAAGGAGTGGTGTTTCTCTAGGTCCACATTAATCTTTCCCATGCATGTTCAGAAGAAAAAGTGCTTTACCGAGAAACAAAAGTATAACCAGTGAAATTTATTTTAGATAGTGATTATTGACGTCATTATAATCTGTAACAGGTGAATAGTGCTTCATTATTACGAATTTAGATTAAATTTTTTCGGTGATTATAATTATTAGAATTTTTTGTAATATATATAATGTAGATGTTCTTTAAAGATCTAACGCATATAGTATTGAGTGATAAAAAGAATTTATGTCATATTTTTAATTAAAAATTTAATATAAATGCCTAAAAATCTCACAAAAATTCTATGCTTTACTTAAAGTAAAACTTAATGGCATGCAGAGATACTAATGAATTCTTACTCTTTTTCTTGTGAACATAAGATTTCGTTCGTGATTTTAAGTAACCAGACATAAATTCATTTTTTTACTTTTATTTTTTTTCTATTAGATCAAGTAGTGCCCAAGCCACTTTAGATGCAATTCAACTAATTTATCCTTTAGATTTGGTCAAAATTAAGCCACATCTATGCTTATACAATGAGATTCATGTTAGAAAACTTTATGATCTGATCTTAAAAAGATTGACATTACTAAAATTCACATTTATGATTATATTATATAATTGGGGTAAAGTGTTATTTCGCTTAAAAATTAACCAGAATTAAATTAATGATGATTTTTGATTTATTTTTTTACACCAAGCATAATTTTACAATGTATATATATTGAGCCCATTTCATTACTGAAATTATTGAGGTTCTGTGAATGCTGATGTTGTCCTGCGTTTTCACTCCTCATTGATGTGGCCAAAGAGAAAAAGAATTCAAGGATGGTGGCCATCACATCTTTCTACTCGTGTCCATAACTTTTCAAGTCAAGTCAACTCATATATCCATGGCGTGGCACAGTAATATGGATTCTTTGTGGGAATTTGATTAGTCCATACATTAGTTTGATGAATTCAGAGGGAAAGGCTTCAAAATCCATGAAGAGAGTTGATTACACACTGTGTGTATACATCTGATTTGGTGAAGGCAGTCCGTAAAGCAGCTGGAAATATAGGTATGACTTCCCTCAAATATTGTATGAAAGTTAATATATTTTGGAGAAATAAATATTCAGTTGTCATTAAAAGAAATGGAGATAACAAAGGGGCTCCGTGCCCATAAGAACTCCTTCTATAGTATTATAGCTCTTACTTTTCAGGTTTGCTGATTTTCTGATTTCCTTTATTTTTTATTTTTAAATATTATTCACTAACTTTTGTATGATATTATCAGTCCACAGAGAAGCCACTAGAGGGATTCCATATAGTTGTGGATGCAGGCAATGGAGCAGGAGGATTTTTTGCAGTAAGTGGTCTTTATTATCTCTCCGGTTTTCTGCCAAATGATTTTTTGAGTGTTAAGGCATTTATATTGGAAAGATCTATCAAAAGGAATTTGCAAACTAGAGGAACGAAATCTACACTTAATTAAGCCGTTAATAAACAAATCTGGTTTTCTGCACTCCAATTAATAGTGTTTAGAAGTGCATGCGACATTCATGTTAGCTGCAAACTAAAAATTTGTTAGAATAAAAATAATCCGAGCCATGTGCAAGGACACTGTCCTTGAGAGATATTCCACCACAAGACGGCACTCCCCAGGATTGAACGGATTCTTCTGCGATGTCGCAGGGAAGTAGAACAGCAGAAATAAGAACCCAGGGACTAAGAGAAGTTGCAGAAAAGGGGAGAAAAGAACAGCTCGAATGTTGTCCACAGTTGTGGTGCATCGAACCCAGTGAGCAACGGGGTATTTATAGGCACCAAAGTAGCAAAACGTTGGACAATGATTAAATGTAATAATGGAGTTGTTTCTGAACATTGGAGTAGCTTAATGGCAAAGATGAATAGTCATCAATTCTCAACGTTCAAAAATCGTTTGCACATTTAAGCCAAAAAAAAAATGGAAGCCATGAAAGTTTAAACCGAAAGCTTTAAAAATGAAGATTTTCGAGTAAGGTCTTCAAAATTCAAATTTAAAAGAAAATTAAGATAATTTTTTGTAAAAATTGTCCAAGTCCTCATTTCACTTCTTGCGTAGGGGGGAAATTGGCAAATTTCAAGTGAGTTGGCCTAATTTTTTGTGCGCGCGAGCCCATTCTCTCCCTAGGCCCATTTTGCACTAACAAGCACACATGTTAGTATTTAAGCTCTTTGGCCTTCATTTGTTTGAGCAATGTGGGGCTTCTCTTTTTTCCTCTTTTCCTTTTAACACACACATTCATATATTTTTTAACAATCCCCCACATGTGTGTCAAAAGATCACTATCATCTGAGTTATAAACATGAGTATAAACATTTTGAATATGGTGTCTTACGGACTATGAACCATTCCTATACTAATAAAGCTTAGTACACAAAGTTGTAGGTGAAGCTTATAGCTTCTATGAACCAACAACTCTTCATTGTATACTAGAGGCCTTAAAAGTCAGTTTATACCCCACAATTTCCACTGTTATTGCAGTTTTGCACTTTAAACGGCCATGTGTGTGCCTGGTTTTAATGAATGCTCTAGAGATTTTGCACAATCTCATAGGAGCGGTTCAGCTCCACATTCATATAGGTGATTTCATCAAGTGTATCTACAATGAACACACCATCCATAAGGAATAAGAAACCATTAAGAGCTATTGCTCAACCTCGCCAATAATGCATCCTAACACTTTTTTTCATATCATAGGAAGAGACAAAAAAAAAGTGCTAGCAGAATTAATAAATGACTTGTTTTTACTCATATGAACCTCCTTCATGGGATCACCAATCATAGAGGTTGGGTTACCGTCACTATTAATTTTCAAACTGGCTTAAATACCATTCCCCTCGATGTTTCCAAAATTTGTTTCTTCCTTAAAGGTTTGGTTAGGGGGTCTGCCAGATTTAATTCTGACTTCACAAAATCGATCGATATAACTTCATTTTTTAACAGCTGTCTTAAAATATTATGTCTCAAATGAATATGCCTACTTTTGCCATTGTAGGTCTTATTTTTAGTAACGGCTATTGCCGATTGACTACCACAATGTAATGACACTGATGGTGTTAATTTTTCACCTAATAGAATATTTGTCAAGAAGTTTTTCAACCACTCAGCCTCATTACTAGTAAGCTCCAGAGTAATGAACTCTAAATCCATAGTGAATCTCGTTATAATATTTTGTTGAGCTAATTTCCAAGTTACTGCACCACCACTAAGAGTGCATATATAGCCACTAGTAGATTTGGTCTCTTCTAAATCTGAAATCCAGTTAGTATCACTGTATTCTTCTAATATAGTGGGAAATCCATTATAACATATACCATAATTTATTATACCTTTCAGATAACTCATTAATCTATTTAAAGCTAACCAATGTTTACTACTTAGACAGTGAGTATATCTATTCAATCTACACATAGTATATGCTATATCAGGTCGGGTGTAATTCATTAAATGCAACAGACTGCTAATAATCTATGCATATGTAGACTGAGCTACTGATCACCCTTGTTTTTTACTAATTTGGTGCTAGCATCATAAGGAGTGCTCATAGGTATTTTTTCAAAGAATCTAAATTTTTTAAGAATTTTTTCAACTTAATGTTCTTGATATAGTAAAATGCCATTTTCACTCCTTATGATTTTAACACCTAATATCACTTTTGCTTCACCCATATCCTTCATATAAAATTTAGAAGAAAGAAACCTTTTAATTTCTATCACAACATTCATACTTGTACCAAAAATAAGCATATCATCAACATATAAATAGATAATCACACAACCATCATTCACAATTCCGTATAAATACATCTTTCTACTTCAACAGTGGAAAACCCATCACTTGTTGAGACTTGATCAAGTTTTTCATATCATTGTTTTAGTGCTTGTTTCAATCCATATAATGATTTAACAAGTTTACAAACTTTATTTTCTTGTCCAGGAGCAACACACCCTTCAGGTTGTACCATATAAATTTTCTCTTCTAAATCACCATTTAAAAAAGTAATTTTAACATCCATTTGATGAATAAAAAGCTTGAAAACTGAAGTTAAAGCAATCAAAATTCTAATAGAAGAATTCTTGTTACCAGAGAAAAAATATTAAAATAATCAATATTTTATTTTTGAGTAAATTCTTTAGCTACTAACCTTGCTTTATATTTATCAATGGATCCATCAAGATTATACTTCTTTTTAAAAACCCATTTGCAACCAATAGGTCTTGCTCCCAGAGGCAAGTCTGCCAAAACCCAAGTTTTGTTTTGATTTAGTGAATCTATTTCAGTTTTAATTGCTTCTTTCCAAAGATGAGCATCGGAAGATGAAACTGCTTTAGAAAAATTTGATGGCTCATCTTATAACATATAAGTATAAAAACCATTTCCAAAAGAAGCTTCTTTTCTTTGTCTTTTGCTTCTCCTCAAATTTTTAACAAAATTTTCACTTTCATTTACTTTAGATGAAGAAAGAAAATTTTTTGCTGTTTGAGAAGTATATTGAACTTTCAAAGGAAAAATATGTTCAAAAAATTCTGCATCTTTGGTTTCAATAATAGTGTCATGATCAAGAACATAACTTTTCAAAACTAGAAATCTATATGATGCACTATGTTCAGCATATCCAATAAACATGCAATCAGAAGTTTTAGAACCAATTTTTCTCTTTTTAGGATCAGGTAATAAAACTTTTGTAAGACAGCCCCACACTTTCAAATATTTTAAATTTGGTGTATATCATTTCCATAATTTATAAGGTGTCTTATTTGTTTTCTTATAAAGTATTCTATTCTGTAAAAAATATGTAAATAATAAAGCTTCACCCTATAAATTATCTAGTGCAGAAGAACTTACAAGCATAGCATTCATCATTTCTTTTAAAGTTCTATTTTTCCTTTCTACTACATTTGATTCAGGTGAATATGGAGGGGTTACTTCGTGAATTATTCCTTCTTTTTCACAAAAGTCATTAAATAAAACAAATTCTCCTCCTTTATCCGACCTAACCCTTTTAATCTTTTTATTTAATTGATTTTCTACCTTAGTTTTGTATAAAAGAAATTTATCAAAAGTTTCATCTTTATTTCTCAAAAAATAAACTTTAGTATATCTAGAAAAATCATCGATAAAAGTTACAAAATACTTTTTGCCACCTCTTGTCATAGTTTGTTTCAAATCACCCAAATCAGTATGTATTAAGCTAAGTAATTCAGTTTCTCTTTGTATAGAAAAATGAGTCTTTTTGGTTAACTTAGCTTCTGCATAAATTTCACATTTGTTTAGAAAATCATTTTTAATTTTAGAAATTAAACCAAGTTTTTGCATTTTCTTTAAATATGACTTACTAACATGTCCTAATCGAGCATGCCATATATTAAAAGTATCAACCATAAAGACATGCAAGTAAGCAGAAAATGATACATTTTCATTCATATCAGCAATATTGAGTACAAACAGCCCTTGAGTATAATAACCTTTCTCTACAAACATGTTATTCTTTGTCATTACGATCTTGTCAGATTCGAATGACACCTTAACCCTAGTTTTGCTCAATAGAGTTACAAAAATTAAATTGGCTCTAATATCAGGCACATGAAGAACATCATTGAGTGACAAAGTTTTTCTAGATGTGAGTTTCAATTCAGCCTATCCTTTTCCTAGAACTTTTGCAGTTCGGGAATCAGTAAGGTAAACACGGTCTTCCCCTTCCTTGGTAGGACTATAGGAGGCAAATATTTCACGATTTGCACAAATATGCCTGGTAGCCCCAGAGTCTACCACCTATTTTTTCACATCGGATACTAAGAGAGCTTGAGAAATGACTGCTATAATGATTTCATTTTCTTCATCTCCTTGAACCATATTGGACCTAGGAGGATTGTCATTTCTAACCCTCTTTTTGCATTGAGCAATATGGTGGCCTAGTTTTCCACAAACAAAGCAACTCCCTTTCTTTTTGAATTTGGGGTTAGAACTCTTGGGCTTGTAGTCTGGTTTTATTTTAGAGTCATACCTCTTACCGTGCTGCTTTGTCTCTACCAAATTTGCTTTTAATGCCATCTCTTTGCCTTTTGCAGCTTGCATCTCTTTTCGATTTATGTCCTCAATTATGATGTGAGTGATTGAGTCCTACAGCGGCAATTGCTTTTGTTTATGTTTCAGTTGTTGTTTGTAGTCCTTCCATGATTCAGGCAGCTTCTCAATCAGAATTCCAGCAACAAACTTGTCAGGTAAGTTGATTTTTTTTGCCCTCAAGTCTTCTAGCAGCTTGTGGTATTCATTAATTTGTAGCTTAATATCGTTGTCCTGGGTCATCTCCCATCTATAGTAATTTCCAACAACAAACTTTTACTTCCCAACATCCTTAACAGTATATTTGGCAATTAGCGATTCTTAGATTTTGCTTGCTTCCTTGTACACATAATAAACATCAAAAAGATCATTAGACAAGGTATTAATAATGGTATTTCTGCATACCTTGTTGGCATATTCCCAAGCAATCCTTTGATTTTGGTCAATATCTAATGAAGGCTCGGATTGTGTGAGTGCATCAACAACTCCATGTAGGTCAAGGATAGAGTAGACATGTTCTTGCCACCTTCGAAAAATTTTTTTGTCAAACATCTCAATTTTTGAAATATCAAGTAGTGGCTTAGACAGTGGCATCGGAGGCAGTGCGAACGGAACAAAGGACGTAGCACCCATACTAGCACTGGCAGGCCCATCGGAAGCAGGAGTGTTGTTTTGTTGTGACTCCATATCTCTCAAGATTGTTAGCTACAAACTAAAAATTCGTTATAATAAAAATGATCTGAGCTGTGTGCAAGGACATTGTCCTTGAGACATATTCCGCCACAAGACAACACTCCCCAGGATTGAACGTATCCTTTTGTAATGTCGCAGGGAAGCAAAACAACATAAATAAGAACCTAGAGACTAAAAGAAGTTGTTGAAAAGAGGAGGAGAGAACAACTTGAATGTTGTCTGTAGCTATGGTGCATCGAACTCAATGAGCAATGCGGTATTTATAGGCACCAGAGTAGGAAAACATTTGACAATGATTAAATGTAATAATGGAGCTATTTTTGAACGTTGGAGTAGCTTAATGGCGAAGATGAATAGTCATCAATTCTTAAAGTTCAGAAACCGTCTACACATTTAAGCCAAAAAAAATGGAAGCCATGAAAGTTTAAACTGGAAGCTTTAAAAATTAAGATTTTTGGGTAAGGTCTTCAAAATTCAAATTTAAAAGAAAATTAAGATAATTTTTTGCAAAAATTGTCCAAGTCCGCGTATCACTTCACGCACAAGGGGGGAAATCGACAGATTTCAACTGAGTTGGCCCAGTTTTTTATGCACACAAGCCCATTCTCTCCTTAGGCCCATTTTGCACTAACAAGAACACATGTTAGTATTTAAGCTCTTTGGCCTTCATTTGTTTGAGCAATGTGGGACTTCACTTTTGTCCTCTTTTCCTTTTGACACACACATTCATATATTTTCTAACAATTCATGCACAATTTCTGTCAGAAAACAGATGGGCAGAAGGTGCAGGGCGGGTGTGTTGGATTACAACAAACATTTGCTATAGCAAAGTGCCATCTTTTAGGCCTCAGGTTGCCAAAGTGAAAACAGACCAAACAATAGGATGACCAAATGTAATCATTTATTATATAACTAAAAAAGTATCCGCAAATAATTTATTCAACTGCATAATATCACATATTCAGATAATATGATTTTTGTATATACATTTATGTTATGTATGATGTTGCTGCACTGCGTACAATGCAACATACTTTTCCACCGTATAAAACAGTTAGGTTGGATGCATGAGTAGCATAATTTAATTTCCCTTGTCTCTGACTCAACTCATTTGGAAATTTAATAAAAAAGGATCTGTACTTTATCAGTTGAATTTTGTTTCCCAATAATATCATAAGACAGTTTTTGTTAATTATTTGTGTTTGATTTACATGCGTTCAACATACATGCTTAAATGCACATTAATTTAAATAGATTCTAACCTAATACAGTATAAGGCCTCAATTAATGCGTTAGGATATTGATTATTTGTAAACCTATGGTCAAATCCTCGCATAACATTCTCCAGTCAAATTGCATACAGACCCCACACATAAGAATCTTAACTTTCAGTCCTTAGTCATAAACAACAATCTGGCTCCCTTTCTCATGCTGCATTGGGCCTTCAATGACATTATGTAAATTTACTTGATACTTGACAGTAATTTGACTTTGCAAAACTATCTGTTTTTGAGGTTGTTGGTGCTTTGCATATAATTTGATGATAGATGTTTCTTCATTATTATTGTTGGAAATCATTGTAATTCTTGGAATCCCATGATTCTTTGGGAAAGAATCATATGGGAAATTATTTGCTGTTAACAGGATGTGATTCATGGGCAAAATCATAGTAGTTTATTGTGAGCTAAAGCCAAATGTTTTGTCTCCTTTCTTGATTCCTATTTATAAGGCTTTGTGTTGCATGCTTTTTTCTTTTCATATTGAGGATTGATTGGTTGATATTCTGTGACCTACCTCCTCTATATATTGCAGTTTATGTTTTGAACTAAAATAAGAAATTCCAGAGTGAAATTCTTCAATAATTATTGTAATTATTAGCTTATCCTAGAAATTAGATATGTGTTTAATGTGTTTGGGAAATTAATCAGTCCCTAATTATTAGGGATTTGTCTCTCCATTTAATTTTGTTTCCTAGTGTAGCATCTCCATGGTTCTATAAATACCCATGTATTTTGATTTTTAAATATAGCGAGAAATTCAAATCTTTTGTCAATGATTAATCAGGCAAAAGTACTTGAACCACTGGGTGCAATTACTACTGGAGGTCAATTTTTGGAGCCAGATGGTAATATTTTTTTCTGGAGGATTGAGGGTATGGTAGTTAGAATTTAACTAAAAATGAGTTTTGGGTTCAGGCTTGTTTCCAAATCATATCCCCAACCCAGTGGACAAGACGGCAACGAAAGCTATAAACCAGGCATTCCTTGATAACAAAGCTGACCTTGGAATTATTTTCGATACTGATGTTGACAGGCAAAGGTTTTTCTTACTAAAGTGCCTAATATTTTTTTAAAAAATAAAATTAAAAATCTATCACTTCCATCTAGATCTGCTGCTGTGGACTCCACTGACCGTGAATTCAGCCGGAACCGTTTGACTGCTTTAATGTCAGCTATTGTTCTTGAGGAAGTAATAAATAATTTGGACCGGTTCTTTGTTTCAATTTGAATTTCAAAGTACTTTTACTTTAAAAAATGCTTTAGTAATAAATAATCCAAACCTGTTCCTTGTTTCAATTTGAATTTCAAAGTACTTTTACTCCTAAAACGTGTTAGTAACCTTCCAGCTGCTATTTCTTTTAAGGTGGGAGACATCATCGGTTCAAGAGGGGCCACAAAAATGTGATTGATGAAGCTATTCGATTGGTGAGATGAGCAGTTCTCTATCATAGCTATTTTATAAATAATACGGATAATTTTTGTCATGTGAGGAAAGCCTTTTATCTCAGTGCTTTACCGCACCATTGTTTGAAATTTGAACCTTATAAATTTTAATTAAATTTATTCCAAAACAAGTCTTAGTACCCATCCCATCTAGTTTTTGCAGCTCATTGGCAAGTAGATAAAATAAGAACGGAAGTTATGCACAAGAAACTTAGCTTCCTCTCTGTATTCTTCATTCTATTGTTTTTTTTTTCTTTTTCCCCATGATTTAACTTGGGATTTCTAATTTTCATGTTATAAGCTAGATATGTGGCTAATGAAGCAATATTGCTGACAGAACTCAGTTGGTGAAGAGTCACATCTGGCAATTGAAACCAGTGGACATGGAGCTCTCAAGGAGAATAACTAGCTTGATGATGGTGCATACCTAATGGTTGGCTTTTATTAAAATTATGTCACCTAGTCAGTCACTGACTATTGAAGAAACTGTCATTTTGGTCCTAAAAAAATGTTAAGTTGCCCCATTTAGTTATTCCATACATCTTTTGTACATTGCATTTTAAGCATCTAGGGTGTAAGGAAAGGTCAAGTTGAAGTGAATTAAAGCATTTGAACACTTGACTAATAACAACGGCAGGTCAGGTACCAAGTTGAGAAAACTTTAATATCTTATGAGGACTGAAATGACAGTTTCAATTCACATAGGCATTAAGATATCTATGCAAGAGCTAACCATCAAAGAACTATTCAATCTAAAAGCTTAACTTGTCAGGGGAAATGGATCCCCTCATGTTGGAGATGCTCATGTTCCCTCATGTTTTCTCTAATGAGAAGATCCATTCCCTCCCCCCCGCCCCCCCAAAAAAAGGGAAAAAAAAAAATCAAGTTTGTGAGTGACATGGAGGAAAATGAGAGATCTTCAACGTGAAGGGATTTATATCCATTGTTAGGCCTGAGCCTAAAAGTGATTTCATCTTTCTAACACCCCTTTCTATAAAAGAATTGTTTTACAACATGGCCCAGATTGTTACCTATAACACCATAATCTCCTGGCCCTTTTCCTTACATTTATAGTGTTGTACTTGCTTAGCTACATGCACTCCAAAGAAAAAACAATATATTTAATGGTATTATTTTGGTTTACGTAGAGTTTTAAAAATCCATCTTAAGCTCTGTGGATCCCGTGAACTCGTCAATCTCATCCTCTAGTCATAATCCATTCATACAAGTCATAAACAACATAAAACATCACATACAACTCAAGTTAGAAGCCACACATTAGAAAAATTAAAAGTTGGTCTCGGGTTCAACTTTCTAAATTTCTTACATCAACTTTGGAAAATCATAATTAATTTTAGAAAAATTGAAATCAAGCAAATGATAACTTTTTGGAAAGCCTTGAATGTTAAGCACAGTTAAAAATCATTCCAGACCATAAAAATATCAACTGAATGATGAATGATAATAGAATAGCAACAAAGGTCCAACTATCCAAGTTTGCTATCACAAGTTTCTGATATAAACTTCAAAAATGTATAACTAATTCTAGAAAACTTAAAATTTAGAAAAACATACCATTGTAAAAATATGTGGATGTCTACTTTCGAGTAAAAATAGTTCCAGATCAAGAGAATGATATCTAACTCACAAAAATTGATATAATAATACTAGAGGTTAGGCTACATTATTGGTACTATCATGCAATTTTAAAAATTTGGTTCTCCCTCTATAGAGCTCCAAATGGGGTAATCTTAATGGATATGGAAAGATTATAATGTTTAGTTTATACTTATAAAATTTCATAAGTATTGGACATCATTTGTCTCACAGATAACATAGAGGAAGAAACTAACCAAATGAACAATGATGATACCAATTCTATCAAATTTTTCCAATTTTGAAAAACCATAATAAATTTTCTAGAGCTTCAAATTAGGTGTTCTTTGGCTTTGTGATAAGCTTTAGAGGAGACCTACTTGTTGGCAAAATTTCATTAAAAAACTCACTCAATTGGTTAAATTTTGGTCCAACACTTAATTTGGTCAATTTTGGTATTCTAAATAGTTTAAAATGGTGTCAAATTGCTTCCCAGATCACCTATGGCCACTTGGGTGCATCCAAAACCACATTTGCAACCTAGGGAGACATGCCATTTGGTTCAAAATATCATGGAACTCATTTTCACTATGCTACTTGCTATCATACACATGGGAATCACATCACATATGGGCTCTTTGGTGGCAAAATCATACATACTCATTTATATGCTCCCAAAACCATTACATACATCATATTCACATACATTTAAGTGTGTTCAAGTATATACATCATATATACATCTCATAGTTACAATTCTTGACATCAAAATATATTTACAAAACTTATTTCTCTATACATATATCAAAGTTTTGCTTTTTATGTTTGTTGGCTTCCATTCCTTTGCTTACTTGGCTTACCTAGACATGGTTAAATATTGGAGAAGGAAGAATGAGATTCTAAGAATTTTAATAGTTCTTGACCCTTTCAAACATATATAATGAACACATTTTCAAGTCAAAGAATGCATGCATGAAGATTAGACTACTAGTAATCATACATAAAACAATTTTCATGTTCAAGAAGCTCATACATGTCATATATTGGCTCTTAAGGGCATTGGTTTGGTTGCACCTCCTTTCCTTAGGACTTTTGGATTTGCCTCACCCATTTTCAAGGGATTTTTGACTAAGCCTTACTCTTCTTAAGACAATTTAACTTTGTCTCACTCAATCCTAAGGACTTTTGGCTCATTTTCACCCTTGCTATGGGACTTTTGGCTTCACTAAACCCATTTAATGCAAAACACATTCAAAAGATACATTTGATGCATATAATGGTACCATGACATGTAGGAAATAGCTGTACACTTTTCTCATAGCATAAACATACATACACACATTCGATGATAAGAAAACAACCAAGAATGTATGAGAAAAGATTAAAGAGCTACCTTTAGAACAAATTACAAGTCTTTCTCTTGATTATTCTTCCCTTCTCAAGGTCATACACTTGCAAGTGGGTGGAGTTTGATTCCTTTGGCCTAGACACATCAAATAGGATATCATTACATCATGGAAGCAAACTCTAGCATTACACACATTAGGGAAGCCTACTTCCTCTTATGGCTCAATTATGGCTCCATTCAAGACTTAAAGAAGCAATTGTGATAATACTTGTTCTTGGCCCCATTTTCTCCCTCAATCTATGACTCTTGACTCCATTTAGGCTCCTTGGAGCCATCACACAATCATTTTGAGGAGCCTAGCTATATGTTGCTTCATTATGTCAAATTATGGAGCCTATCACTCCATCTCTTAATCTATGGTTTCTAAATTTTTCCTAAGGCTTCCTTTGAGGTTCTTCCATCATATTTAATCCTAATCTAAGCTTAGAAAAATTTAAAACACTTCTAGGTCCTCCAAGCTCTCTGGGCCGAGACATGCATGGTGTTTAGAGTCCATGGAGTTTGTCTTATTTTCTTGAAGGAACAGGCACTTGGGAGGATTCCTAAGGATCTTAGGAACTTAATTAAAATCTCACATAAGCTAGAATATCCTTGGAGAAATTCAGATTTTGCTATACATCTAAGAATCCTTAGCTTTACTATCTTGAATTCCAATGGTTTTCCTTTAGGTTTCATTGCATTTACTAGCTTCCTATAGTCTAAAACTTAGGTTTCTTGCTTGCTTTTGATCAGAATTTACTCCCTCCTAATTGCTCTCCACTTGGCCGAACCAACACACACAAGAACAAGGAGGAGGAAGCAACAAAAACAAGAAGATTTACCTTGATTCCTTAGCTTCTTTAAGAGCTTTTGCACTTGGTATGAGCTCCTCCTTGAAGCTATAATTTTTTTGCTCTACACCAGATACAAAATAGCCCCATATCATTCACCAAAACCATAGAAATAGAGGGAAGAAGGAGGAGAACAAAGTTACTAAAGGAAAAATTAAGAAAAACCTTCACTTTCCTTACCTTTCCTTGAAATTTTTCTTCCTTTTCTTCCTCCCTCTTGTGTTTCTCTCCCTCCTAGTCTCCCTCTCTATTTTGGGTAGAACAATAGGTCAGTTAGATGAAAGGAGGATGGGATGCCACTTATAAGAAGCAAATTAAAAGGAATTTGTTCATTAAAAATGTCTGTTATGTCCCTTTGCTTGACTAATTCATTTTAGACTCATTTTAGTTCCTTTTTGAGAACCATCTTTTCCATTATAAAATTTAGGTCTTCTAATTTATAAAATAGTTTTAGAATCACTCAATTTAAATTAAAAATCTTCTCAAATGAAAAGGTCAAAGTTTGGATCAACCGACGTTTAAAAATATACATCGAAGGGGGTTTGAACCAGTCCAGTGGTTCCTATGATTTTTAGGGCCTCTGAAAACCCTGAAAAACTTAATTTTTTCATTTAAAAAGCCCTCCTATGAGTTTTCCAAAAAGTGCTCATATTTACAAAAAATACCATTATGCAAGGCATTAAGTCTCAAATCCTCATTTTCTATTATTTAAAATTTTATTCTAATTTTAGTTGGCCTCAACTCATGCATTTCAGAGGACTTGCTTTTAAAACTAGCTTATTTTCATCATTTTTCATAAAACTAGATAGTACATTACCTGGACAAGATGTTGAGTCCCTTGTTGATTGGTTGCACTACCATCAAACCACATGATGTCATATATGTGTGTGTGTAATTAATTAATGAATTAATTCATATATTTAAGTTGAATTTAATTTACATGTTTTTTTATATATTTAGCATATAAAGTTGTATAATTTAGATATATTTCAATTTGTGAAATAATTATGATACATTAATAAAATATAAAAGTATAATATATTTAGTATATTAAACTTGTATACATATTATTTTATAGATTTACATATTAAGCTTTATTTAAGTATGTAAAATGTTATCATGTTTTATGAAGATGCTTTCAATAAGATGACTTAAGGCTTGTAGTGGCAGACTAATTGCCTTGAATGCTAGGCATACTAGGAACGAATACGCTAAAAATCAATGATGTGGCATTATTTTAAGGCATACATAACTATATAAGTTGCCTACTAGTTTTCAAGAATTGGCACTAGTTATTGGTTCACTTTGGTAGTTGGGTTTAAAGGCTGAAACAATTTTCTGAAGTAACTAGACTAGACACCTGACTAGTTCTTAGTTAAACTGGCCGATTCGATTAGTGTCTCAAAACACTCTATGAACATTTGGTGAGGTTGAAACATGGACCAAGTACATATCACAGAAAATAAATTATTAATGAATGATTCTTTACTTAAACTACAACTATTGTTGTGAACTTCAATCCCCATTGGATGAGTAGTCCATGTATTATTAGATGTTCATATTTAAAAGTTAATGAAGAGTAAAAGATATGTCAAAAACCCATGGTATTTATTAATTCAAAGTTTGGTAGAACCTAATGGAAGTGTTAGAGACTTTCAAACTAGAAATAACTCAGGGAACTTCACTTATATATATATATATATATAATTAAACCCACCAATATAGTTAGTAAATAGAAAATACTAATGGTGACAAGGCAAATCACTGCAAACCACACAATTAGAATAAGAGACAACAACATATAAATACCCATAATTAGAATAAAATGATAAACTAATATTACCTAGCTTTTGCAAGGCTAGAGTCTCTCCCAAGCCACCCTTCCTTTTAGATTTTTTTTGCCCTCATTCTTTTCTCGTTGTGATGGCTCTTTATAACCTACTAGCCAATAGTTTTTCATTTGTCCATTGCTCTCCTGCACGTCCATTATTGTCAGAGTTTGTTGCTCTTTTGTCTACTTTCTTTTTTTTTTGTCTTCATTTGGCTTCTCCTAGAATAAGCTTTTGAGGTTGAGTTAGCCTTTGGGCTAGTAAGCCCATCAATACCCTCCTTAACTAGTTTAACCTTGTTCTCAAGGTTAAAATATGAAAATTATTGATTGATGACTTCAAAATCTTCCTAAGTATCCTCAAACTTAGGAAGTTCAGTCCACTTAATGAGCGTTTTGCTATCCATTAGTTAAGGTTCTGATTTTCATAGCTGCCACTAGTTGCACTTGCTACTCCAAGTCTTCGGACAAGACTGAGGAAATTTCTTGAGCATGTACAATAGGTTGTAAAGACCATTTTAGCTATGAAATGTGGAAGACATGGTAAATTTTGGTGGTGGCCAAAAGCTTTAAGTGATAGGCCACCTTTTTATGTTAGTTATGATTTTGTAGGGTCCATAGAACCTAGGACTAAGTTTCTCATTCACTCTTCTTGCTAATGACTTCAGCTTGTATGGTCTAATTTTTAAATACATCGAGTCACTGACATTGACATTCAACTCCCTTCTATGTTGGTCCACTTTAGCCTTCATCCTTGCTTGTGCTTTCTCTAAATGCTCCTTCAATTCTGTTAAGATCAAAGTCCTAGCCTTAATATGTTCTTTAACACCCTCCACTAAGGAATAAGCATCCTTCATCTTGAATAAGGTGGGAAGGTCATGTCCATACAAGGCTCTAGATGGTGTCATTCTTGCTAATCCCTTATAACTAGTGTTAAAGCAGTGTTCTGCCCATGCAAGCCATTTAATTTTGACCACTGTTTAGACTTATCCCCTATAAAACAATGGAGATAAGTTTCAAGGCTTCTATTGACCACCTTAGTTTGCCCTTTTGTTTCATAATGGTAACCTGAACTATACTTCAATGTAGTTCTTGCCATCTTAAACAACTCTTTCCAAAATTAGCTTATGAACACCTAGTCCCGGTCTGATACTATGGATTTAAGAAAACCATGATGTTTAACCCCTTCTTGAATGAATAGCTCTAATACATCCTTGGCTAAAAAAAGGATGAGAAAGTGGTATAAAATGGGCATACTTGGTGAGCCTATCTACCGCCATCATGATAGTGTCAAATTTGTGAGATTTAGAAAGGCTGGTAATGAAATCCATACTAATGTCTTCCTAAACCTATTGAGGAATGGATAGGGGTTGTAACAATTTGGCTAGACTCATAGCTTGGTATTTATTTCTTTGGCAAACTTCCCATACAGCTACATATTCTTGCATATCATGCTTCATGCCCTCCCATTACAAAACTTCAGCCATTCTTTTATAGGTCTATAAGTAGCTTGATTGCCTTCTAATTGGTGATGAGTGAAATTCCTTTGACAAGAGAGGGATTCTACTAGATCTTTTTGTAATTTTTAAACAAACTTTAAATAGTAAACACCAATTCTTTAAGCTATAGTTTAGGTTAATGTTCTACCCTATGCTTAGTTGTCTCAAGATATGTGATAACTTTTCATCTTGTTGGTCCTACACTTCCAATTATGCATATTGCAACATTGAAAAAGCCTTGAATTCCATGTTTTCTCCCCTTCTTGAGAGCGCATTGATTACTTGATTTTTAGCCTTATTGATTTTGAGACCTATTTTTATTGATCGAAATCCAAAACCTTTTGTTCCAAAGATATTTTAAGGCCTTTTGGGCAATTTTTTTTAAATGTTTTGCCAACAAATAATGCCTCTAATTTTTCACTGCAAACACTATTGCCATAAGCTCCTTTTCATAAAATTAACTTTGTCGAGCTTTAGGACTTAAAACTTGGCTGTAATAGGCAATAGGGCATCCATTTTGAATCAAAATAGTCCCTCTGCCTACCCCAAACATGTCAAACTCAATTTCAAATGACTTAGAAAGATGCCAAGACAAGAATTATTGTCATCACTTTTTTTAGGCTATCAAATGCCTTTGAGCCTCATCTGTCCACTTAAAAGCATCTTTCTTAAGTAAATCAATGAGAGGTGCCACAATTTTGCCATAGTTCTTCACAAATTTATAGAAATAATTAGTTAACCCCAAAAAACTTTCTAGGATTTGAGATCTTCAGGAATGGGCCATTTTGTCATACTTTCTGGCTTAGTCAAATTTGCTTGAACCCTTTTAGTTGAGATAATATGTCATAAATACTCAAGCTTGGGTTTCCTAAAAATACACTTTTTTTAGATTTTTAGCCAACTAATGTCTTTTTAGAATTTCTAAAGCAATTTGCAAATAGTTAAGGTGAGTGGAAAAGTTTATGTTGTATACTAGTATGTGATAAAAAAATACCAGTATAAATTTTTAGAGATGTTCCTTAAATATGTCATTCATTAAGAATTGGAAGGTAGAAAGAGCATTAGTCAAATCGATTGACATTACCATAAACGTGTAATGGCCCTTATGTGTCCAAAAAGTTGTCTTCTCTTCATCCCTAAGTTGGATGTAAATCTAATAGTACCCGCACTTTAAATCAAGCTTAAAAAAAAATAGTGGTCTCCTCTAATTCATGTCATAGCTCATCAATTGCAAGAATTGGAAACTTGTCAAGCACAGTTATCTTATTTGTAGCCCTGAAGTCTACACAAAGTCGCCAACTACCATCCTTCTTTTGTCCTAGCAGAAGGGGACTTGAATGTGAGTATGGGTAGCAATAGGGGCGAAGGTTTGGTGGTGGGTGACCAGGTTTAATTATTATGGCATGATCTCTTATTCTAATGGGTGGTAATCCCATTAGTTGTTCACTCACAGTGGGGAACTCCTTTAATAGCGCCTTTATTTCTTCATCCACCTTACACTCTTCTTGCTCTTGCAACTATATCTCTCTAAATTCAATCAAGAGTCCTTGACCTCTTTTTACAAAATGTAATAGGGGCTTTAAAAAGACTAGAGTTTTTGTCAATGTAGGGTCTCCTTATATGTAGTCTTCCTAGTTTAAACTTCATAGTAAGTTGCCCCTAATTAACTCTCACTTTCTTAAGAGACTTGAGCCATTCAATGCCTAACACCATGTCCACTAAACTCAAAAGGGTAAAATGTTTGTTATATAGTAATTCCCTATAGTTGTAGAACATAATCCTTGCAAACTCCATCTCCCTTCACTGTATACCTATCTCCCACAATAATTTCATAACTTTTGGTTTTTTGAATGGGTAGAACCAACTTCTCCACTAACCCAGAAGAGATGAAATTATGTAATGTCCTACTATTGATTAAGACAAAGATTGACTAACCTTATAATTCTATAAGTAGCTTTATCGTTTTATCTTTAATAATTCCCATGATAGAGTTCATAGAAACATCTAGCTTAACATTATCACAACCTAGACTTGGAGGGGATATTTAGTGTCTTCCTTGAAGTATACTAGGGTTTATCTTATTGGTTTTCTTCTTCTTGAGTAAACCTACAACTTTATAAGACTTTTACACAATTTTTTGGCCTCTAATCTCCTGCTAATCTTCGGTGTGGGGCGTAAGACATTATCAGGTTTAGGTAAGGGAGAAGCAATAGGTGTAGGAATTGTAATACCTTAAGTTCATACACCCTATACATAACATTCAAAGTCTTACATCCTCATTTATATGGGATTGGTATGCTTTGGTACCCAAAAAACAAGCACATGGACTTCGAATTTGATCATTTTAGCCCACTTAAGACATTCAAACTTATCTCAATTCCATTCTACCCATAACATACTCAAACATATCAAAATTAATATACTTGGAGGCACACATTAAGGATCGAGCACCATTTGCAAGACACATACACTTTTATCCAATATTACTTATGTAAATGGAGGGCCATAAACCTCATTCTTGGCTTTTGGGCCACGTGGATCTACCAACATCATTTTATATCTATAATATATCCATACAAGTTAACAACATCACATTTCATCTAATATATTTTGGATTTGGAACCATGCTTCACCAAAAACCAGAATTTCTCTTGGGTTATAGGGGCAGATTTATAACATCAACTTTGAAAGATTATAATTAATTTTAGAAAAATCAAAATCAAGCTAATGATAGCTTTCTGAAACGCTTGAATGTCAACCATAAGTGAAAAATCACTCCAGACCATAAAACATCTACTAAACCATGAATGACAATAAAATAGCACCAAAGGTCCAACTATCCACATTTGCTGTCACAAGTTTCTGATATAAATTTCAAAACTTTATAACTAATTTTAGAGAAATCAAAATCTAATAAACCACACCATTTTGTGGATGTATACTTTTGATAAAAATAGTTCCAAATTAAGGAAATGCATTTAACTCACGAAAATCGCTGGAACAATACTAGAGGTATGCCTACATTACTGGTACTGACCACCAATTTCAAAAATTCATATCTCTCTTAATATAAATCCAAATGAGATGATCTCAAGTGCTACAGAAAAGCTTATCATTCTTAATTTATGGCTGTAAAATTTCATGGGCATTGGATATCAGTTGACTCTTGAATGATACAGGAGAAGAAACTGACTATATGAATAGTACATATATCAAATCTAAAATTTTTTCCAACTTTAGAAATTCATAATTTAGTCTCTAGAGCTCCAAATAATATGGTTCTTAGCTCAACAAAAATATCTAGATGAGACCTATATTCATGCCAAATTTCATGGGAAAATTCATCCATTTGGTCAATTTTGGGTATAAGGTGCAAAAGTGGCACTTTTAGATGTCATAAAGGGTCAAAATAATGCCATATGCTCTTTTACTCCAACCATAACCAATTGGGCATGTGTGAATAGTTAAAATCAGCATATAAAGGTTGCTCAAGTGGTCCAAATCCTCATACATCTCAAAACCACTTCCTAACTTAAGCTTACATACAAGTATCCTAAGGCATTTAGATGTCAAACTTTCTCATAAATGCACATATGGTTTCGAAACTCGTTTATTCATCATAAATACATAAATTTACATATTTTCAATCAATTACATCATTCATATATAATGTGATTACAACTTTTGACATCAAAATGCTTATTTCCTATTTCCTTTGTCAAAGTGCCATGCTTCAAGGTCTTTGCCTTCTACTCTTTGATCCACTTAACTCACCTAGACATAATTAGATATGTGGAGGGGAAGAGTGAGATTCAAAGAATCTTATATAGGTTTTAAGCCTTTTAAACAAACATAATAGATGCATGTATAAGTCAAAGAATGCATGCATGGCTTTCAAGCTACTAGTGAACATATACATAGCCTTTTTTGTGTTCAAGAAACTTCTACATAATATGCATAGGCTCTCAAGGGCATTGGTTAAGCCTTACCCATTTTTCTTGGGACTTTTGTATTTGTCTCACCCATTTTTAAGGGACTTTTGACTAAGCCTTACTTTTCTTGAGACTTTTGGCTTTGTCTTACCTAATTCTAAAAACTTCTGGCTTATCTTTACCTTTGCTAAAGGACTTTTGACATCACCATACCTGTTCAAGCCAAACACATTCATATAACACATTTCAAGAATATCATGGTATCATAGCATGTAGGAAATAGCTAGAAATATTTCTCATGGCATAAATATACATACACATATCCAAAGACAATAAAACACTTCAGAATACATGAGAGAAAGGTTAGAGAGCTAGAGCAAATGCACACACTTTTCTCTTAGGATTCTTCTCCCTCTTCTTGGCCAAGCCTTGAAACTAGGTGGCCCTTGGTTCTCTTCACTTAAACACATCAAAAGAGACATAAATTACTCATAGGAGCAAGCTTAAGCTTCTCACAAACTCTATAGAGGCTTGCGTAGTTCTAAGACACACTTATAGTTCCATAAAGGACCTAATGAAGCAACTATAAAAATTAGGATCTTAGCTCCAATTTCTTCTTCAATATATGACTCTTGACTCCATTTGAACTCCTTGGAGTCATCACGCATTCATTCTAAGGAACCTAGCTATAAGTTGCTTCTTTATGTCCCATTATGGAGCCTATACCTCTATCTCACATTCTATCGCTTCTAAAATTTTTCCAAGGCTTCCTTTGATGCTCTTCCATTCTATTTAGTCTGGTTCTAGCATTGGAACAAATTAAAACACTTCTTAGGTGCTTAGTATAGCCTAGGTTGAGACATGCTTCTTGTTTAGAGCCCATGGAGTTGTCTTCATTTTCTTAAAGGGGATGGCTTATATAAATCTTCCTAATGGTCTAAGGGACTCATACCATGTCTTACATAAGATAGAATACCTATAGGTAAAATTAGATTTAAGTATTTGTCTTAAAACCCCAAGATTTTCAATATTGAATTTCTTTGCTTCCCATTTGATTCCAATAGACTATTCTTAATTCCCACACTCCTAAGCACTTGTATCTTTCTTACTTACATCAGAATTCATCTCCTCCTAGATGGGCTAAGTCTAACCAAAAATTACCCAAGAGAAAACAACAAAGAAGAAGCAAGATAAGCCATAATTCTTACCTTACTTGCTAGTTTTCTCAAGGTGCTTTGCTATGCTTCTAAGAGTCCTTGAAATTTCTATCCTCTCCTTGCTGAACTAGCCACCAACCATGACTAATTAAGATGTTAAAGCCATAGAATAAGAGAGGAAAAGGAATGGAAGAAGTTTAGAGAAGGAAATGGAGTGAAAAAGTGTGTATTTTCTTACCTTTTCAAGACTTCTTCTTCCTCCTTTGGCTTTCCCTCTTGTGCACCACTATCAGCCCTCCTTAGTTTTATTTCATTATGTGAAAAAGTTGGTTAGGAGATGAGACTAGATTGGGACGTTTTTATAAGGCCAAGTGTCCTTTTTCATAAGTTTTTAACTTTGTAATTTAATCCTTCGTCTTAGTTTTAATTGTTTGGATTCATTTCAACTCCTTTTTAAAATCCATCTTTTCTATCATAAAATTTGGGTCTAGTAATTCATAAAAGAGCTTTGGTTTCACCCAAATTAGATTTAAAACTATTCTGAACTGTTCAGTTAAAATTTCAATCAATTGATTACCAAAATCGTTCATCGGAGGGGTTTTAACTATTCTTGAGATTTTCATGATTTTTATGGCCTCTAAAAACCTCAAAAAGTTAAATTTTTTTTAAAAAGCTCTCTTGTGAGTTTTCTAAATTTTTCAAAAGTTACAAAATGACCCCAACTTATGTTGGCAAATTTTCTTAGCTCTTCTGGCTTTCATTTTTGGGCATCTTAAGCCTCAAGTTCTCATTTTCTATTATTTAAAATTTTATCTTAATTTTACTTGGCCTTAAATCATTCATTTTAGAGGACTTACTTTTATATTTGGTGTGTTTTGTGCCTTTATGGAGAAATTAGATGTTACAAGAACTGCCATAATGGTCTCCAGTATATAGACAGAACTTAGTTTAGGTTTGGTTTCATGGATAGGATGATGAAGAAAGTCCCATTCATTTTGAATCTCCCTTTGAATGTGAGTTTGGTGAAAGTAAGGTTGAGTTTCAAAAAAGGCTACATCAAGAGTAAAAACTTTTTTAGATCAAGAGAATATCACTTATACCCTTTTTTGGTTGGAGAGTAGCTAAGAAACACATTTTAAGGAAGTAGGGTCAAGTTCACCTCTATGGTAAAGATGAATGAAAGAGATATAACTAAAAAATTTACGTGTTAAGGTGGAGATAGTGTGGGTACTTAGAAAGGGTTGAAGAAGTAGGTTATAAGGGGTTTTGAAGTTTAAGGTTTTCAAGGGTAGCTAATTAATAAGATAAGTAGTAGTAAGAATAGCTTCATCCCTAATAATTTTTAGGCACATTGGAAGCAAGCACAAAAGGCCTAGTGACTTCAAGGAGATATCTATTTTTGCTTTTGGATACCTCATTTTGGTGGAGACTCTCAACACAAATGCTATGATGGATAATAGCTTGCTCTCTCAAGTAATCACTTAAGATAGAATTGAAGTATTCCTTCCCATTTTCAATTTTGAGAACTTTAAACCTTATATGGAATTGCTTTTTAAGAAGGGAGTGGAATTGTTTAAAGATTGAAGAAACTTTAGATTTTTCTTTCTTAAGATAAGTCCAAGTGAATCTGGTGTGATCATTAATAAATGTTACAAACCATTTTTCCCTAATGATGGTTTTAATTTTTGAATGTCCTTGCACATCACTATGAATAAGACGAAGAAGGACAAGAAGGATTGTGATTACGAGCAAGGTATGAAGATTTCACGTGTTTGGGCAATTAGCACAATTAACAAAAATAATAGGAATTTTTATTAAATAAAGTTAGATTCATCTTCTTTAGATAATCAAAATTGGGATGAAGTTAGAGATAGTCACTATGAATTAAAGAAAAAGGACAAGAAGGATAGTGATTATGAGCAAGCTATGGAGATTTCATGTGTTTGGACAATTGACACACTTAACAAAAATAATGGCAACTTTTATTGAATAAAGTTAAATACATCTTTTTGAGATAATCAATATTGGGATGACCCAACTAGTCATCATATCACTAAGATAGGTCCTAAAAGAAAGCGCTACATTGCTAGAAATATCAACTCCATGGATGAGATTTAGACCTACACACTCCTTAGCACTGCCAATCATCTTCCTTAACTCCAGGTCCTGAAAAGTGCAACCACTAAAAGAAAAGTTAATAATGAAATTGAGATCCTTGGATAATTTACTAATGGATAACAAGTTACATGCCAACTTTGGTACTGACAAGACATTTTTTAGAATTAATGAATCAGGAAACTTCACAATGCCAACTCCATTAACTTTAGGGAGTGTGCCATAAGTAATTTTTACCACTAATCCATTGGAACAAAAAAAAAAATAGTAATACAAGATACATTACTTGTCATATGATTAGTGGTAGAGTTCACCACCTAGGTATTATTTCTCTCAACTTTGGAGTACAAAGTTACGGAAGAATTACCTGACTGAGCAATAATGCTAGCACTAACTACTTTTTTAAATTGATTTAAATTACTTATCATCCTTTGCAATAATTCAAGTTGTTTGCTAAGTTCTCTACTAAACATACTAGTGTCAAGTTGAGGTTTCTCTTCACTGCTTGTTGTGAAGCCACAGGTTTCTTGTATTTATCTGCCTTTGAAAATTGCTAGCCTTCCATGCAATTTCTAGCATGTATCCTTGGTTTGTCTAGACTTCTTGCAATGGTCACACTAAGGCCTCCTTAGGTATTTCAACTTTTAATCACTGGATTGGGACTCTTTCAAAGCAAGTGCATAAGATTTAGTGATAGTAGAGGTGTTGTTTGAGCCCAAGGAAAGCTTTTCCTTACTCTTATCCCTCTTAACCTCAAAGAATGCCTCCCTTAAAGATGTTAGAGGATCCAAACTTAGAATTCAGCTTTTAATTTCTTTTAAGTGTGAATTGAGTTCAAGAAGGAACTTATATATATCCTTTCGGCTTAATTTTTAAAAAATAATTGGTATCCATAAAGCATGACCACTGATGAATTTTATATAAGTTTAATTATTGCCAATTATGAGTGAGCAAATTGCAATATTAAGTAACCCCTAAATCCCTTTGCTGAAAATCATGAAGGAAGCTTTCAATCTCCCTGATCATAACTTTGCTTTTGACTGAAGAATATGATCCTTAACTGCATCACACACTTTGGCTATCTTGCATAAGAGAAAGTTTTGTCAATCAAACATGCATGGACCATGCTATTGTCAACCACCCACAACTTATACTTTGGGTTACAGACATCTAGAGGAGCAGTTTCACTAGTGAGGTAGTCACCCTTACCTCTACCTCAATTGAATTACATAACTCTAGAGGACCACTGTAAGTAGTTATTTGCCATGAGCCAATGGCTTGTGATGACAATAGGTGCAGCATCATTGGAGCCTAGATGATAGAAGTAAGGGAATGGGATGTTGGAGATGTGAAGCTCACTACAAAGGAGGAACTATAATTATCATTGATCTCTATGTTCAGCCTAAGGTTGAGCAAGATAGAATGCATGTTAGACATGATGCTTTGATACCATGCAAATTTTCAAACAAAACAAAGAAAGAGAAGAAACAAAGATGGAAAGGAAAAACTTTGAATTTTATTATTCATGTTTGTCATAAACAAACAAAGGTATTATAGTTTAGACATAAACCAACCTCTCCTAATCTTAATTTATCTAGATAACTATCTAACTTAAAATATATGATAACAACTCCTAAAATAAGGGGAATAAAAACTAAAATGTAAAGTTGACTAGACTTAACATATAATGAAATAACTAAAATATAAAAGCCATGTAAATAAATAAAATAAAAATAATAACAGGCATATGTAGCGAAAAAAAACACAAGAACTCCAACAATGTATATATTAAAATGACTAGTTCCATTGGTTCAACTTGTGACCCATTATCAATGGTTTAACCAATGACCCAATGTCTTGGTCCCCTCACTTACATTGATGTTTAGTGTTTGGGTTTGATTGCACACTTATACCAAAAACTTAAGTTATAAAGCAGGGTTTTAGGTATGGTTTTTAACTTTTTTATAAATAAATTTACCCATGATTGGCTAAAGATACATCGTGTTTTTGCCCTGTAAGCATAAGCAAATCAAGATCTTAAACAAACCTACCTCAGTAAGAGCTTTAGGAAGGGGTGGTGGTAGCAAGGTTTTTACTGATTTAATAGAAGGACTCCAAGAACCAGTTTTTACTGTGGAATTAAGACTAAAGACCAACCAAAACCATCCAGATCTTAATGAAGGGTAAGTCATTGTATATAATCTGTGTTAGCATGCATCCATACTCTTATGTTGTGAACTCATTGAAAAGCTAGAGCTTTCAGATCATTTCAGGGTTATGGAGAAGTTATGTTGAAGCACTTGGAGAACTTAGTTAGCTTAGAACTAAAGTTACAAAAGGCCTTCGTAAACTATGACGAGGTGTGTATAACTTCATTTATAGCTAGATTTGAAATTGTTGGCATTAATTAAAATGGATTTTTCCCAGGATTATAAAAGCAATTATGAAAAAGGGGTGTTGATCTTGAAATGGAAAAGTATAAAATACAAATCCAGTGGGCAAAGAGCTTACCTACTCTAATTGGTTTACTATGTTTCTGTTGTGCTTCCAATATAATTTCATTTATTGTTCTTCCAATTTGATTGTGAAACGTTCATGTTTCTAGCTATGGTGGATCGTTCTCACTCCATGATCCTATCCTTCCCCTTAACATTGAGGTAAAAGGTCCTTGAGCCATTGCATGAGCTATTATGCACAATACTGAAACATTGTAGCTAATTCAAAATTAACATTCTTTGTACTATAGGCACTCAGCAATGAAGACGTCGTTGATAAATGCTATTTTTTATATATGTTATTCCTCTTAATCTGGATTTTTTAATGATGAGTTATGTCTTAATGGATTTAATTAGATGAGATTCGATTTTATTGGCCATTTTTTGTACTCTAAAAATTTAATTGCAAAATTCTTATTTTTTAATGCATAAATTCTTTTAAATAATTTTGTGAATTTTCTCATTTAATATTTTCCATTATCTGTGCAAATATTTAATGGGCAATTAGATTTAAATGGTGGAAATTAATTTGGAAAAGAATTAAAGGCTACAAAATTGAATCAAGGGCCAAATTCTTGAGATGAAGTTGCATGTTTGACAATGCCAAGGAGGGAGTATTTGTCTAGAATTTTTAATGGAATTTTTAGGAAAAAAATGAGGGAAGGGGAGTTGAAGTGGATACGAACGGGAGGCATGGGAATAAAGAATCAGACATATAGATAAATCAACTACAGGACATGTGAGGATGTAACGTGTAACACCATATTCATCTAGCTTGCCTCATGCCATTTCTAAGTCTTATTCTATGCATTTCATAATCTACTTTGACACGGATAAAATTTTTTTTTTCAGAGTCTCGTGGGCCATATGGACTCATGTATTACATTATCAGATTTAATTACATAGATACAACTCAATTCCAATACCAAAAGTGGTCTAGAACTTGTGCAAGTGCAAGAAACACAAAATATCATAAAGTAGCCTCAGCTAGAAACTTCACTTTTCTGTCACAAATTTTGAAAAATTGTAACTAATTCTAGAAAAATCAAAATCAAGCATTCTTTACCATTATGGAAAGCTAAACATGTCTAATTTATGCCAAAAATATGACTAGGCCATGAAAAATCACACAAGAGACATTTGACATTCGAAAAGGTACAGAGGTTTGACTAGCTACTGGTATTTATATAAGTTTCTGCTATGAATTTCAAAAATATCTAATTAATTTTGTAAAAATCCAATCTATGCAAATGATACCAATATAGAAATCTATAGATGTTAGCTAGAGTTGAAAAATAACTTTAGACTAGTTTAGGTACATCCAGGGCTTGAAAACTAATGAAACAGTAACTTAAGTCTGATTGGATGCCTGATACTGGATAGAAATTTCAAAATTTTATAGGTGCTTCTAATTGGTACAAGTTACTGGGAATGTCTAGTTTCTTCTTATAAAATTTAATGGCAATTGGACATCATTTTGCCTATAAGTGAAAGAATTTAAATTCGGACCAGAATAAACAGTGCCTTGAACCAAAATCAGAAAATTTCTCAAACTTGAAAATTCATCAAATATTCCATAGATCTTAAAAAATTCTGCACTTTAGTTTCCCAAAAATCTCTTAATAAGCTCTAAATTCATGCCAAATATCATATCAAGAAGAGCTAATTTGGACAAAAAGTGATGTATATAAATTTCTAATGTGGTCAATTTTGCTTCATATTAGATACTAAAAGTGTCTAAATGACTTCTCTTAGTGTGTGGCACCTCTTAGGCAAGTTTATAAGTATGAATATGACTTGTATGAATTGCATAAGTGGTTCCAAACCTCATGCATCTCAATTTGGTCATTCCACTTCCATTTATACATGTATTTCCATAATACTAGTTTGTTATTACATGTCTAAAATGCACATTTTCATACATATAGCCTTAAATCTTATTTGTACATGATACATTAGCATAATTATACATGTTTATATCATCATAAGATAGATGTAACAATTGATTACAATATTTGCCACTCATATGGCCTTAAAGAAACAAAATCTATACACTTTAATGACATGCTCTTATCTCTCAAGTGGTTGGCTCCCATTTCCTTGTTCTCTTGGTCCATTTAGCATGTTAGAATATTGGAGAGGAGGGAATGAGATTCAAGGAATCCCAATAGTTCATCTCCCATTTCAACCATACATAAAGTATGCAAACCATATCTTACAAATGCATGCATAAGCATATTACATAACATGAACATTCAAGAAGCAATCTTAGCATGTAAGTCATACAAGACATCCATAGACTTGCTAAGTAAATGGATTAGTCTCACTTATTCACTTATAGATTTTGGACTTGTCTCACCCATTTCTTTAAGAGGTTTTTAACTCAACCTTACTCTTGGGAGTCAACCTCATTTTTTGGAAGACTCTATACTTTGTCTCGACCAATTCTAAGGGATCTTGACTCATCCTCATCATAGCTAAGGGATTTTGGCTTCACCATACTCAAGCAAACTAAAACAAACACAATAAATATCATTTGAAAACATAATGAATCATCATGGTACCATGGAGTAAGAGCTCATGCTAAAATATTTTTTATGACTTAAAATACATATACACACATTCAAAGACAAGCCAAGCATACATTCATGTATGAGAGAAGGAGAAGTGAGCTACCTTACTTGTATTTACATACTTTTTCCTTGAGCCTTTAGTCCCCTCCCTTGACCTCACACACCTAAGAAGGTGGAGATCATTTCTCTTAGCCTAAATACAATTTATGGAAGCCAATTAGGTTCATGGAGTTAATTCTAAGGCCACACATCTTCTTTAAACACTAACTTGGTCTATTAACCCTTTTATGGTTCTAAAAATGCACCTAATAAAGGAACACCCATCAAATAAGTTCTAGGCTCCATTCTTTCCTTTCATATATGATTTTTGACTCCTTTTAAGCCTTTTGAAGTCATCACACAATTAAAACAAAGAGCCTAACTACATGTTGCTTCTTTAGGTTATATTATGGAACCTAAGATATCAATTCATTCTCTAGGTCTCCTAAATTTTTTCAAAGGTTTCCCTTCATTTTCGTTTATCATATATGACTTAAAATTGGGCTTAGAAAAATTTAAAATTCTAAGTGTCTCAACCTCCTTTAGCAGAGACTATGCACCAATTAGCTTCCATAGAAGTCTATTTTATTTTATTTACATGGAAGATGCATATGGGGAGACTCCTAAGGATCTTAGAAACTCATTTAAATATTCATTTAGCCCTAGGAATAATTACATCAAATCAGATTTTTAAGGGAACCTATGAAACTTTAGGTTTGCTATCTTGAAAATCTATAGCTTTTTCTTAAATTTCTTTGCATATTCGTATTCTCCACACTCCTTTTTCTTAAGATTCACTCTTGGTTTCACCCAAAATCCAAGCCCTCTTATAGCTTCTTGAATAGGGCGAACCAAGGAGAGAAGAGGAGCAAGGGGTAGCAATCATGGTAGGAGAAATTACCTTATTTTTCCTTATTTTCTCACTTGAATATTCCTTTCTTTGGCCTCCTCTCTTCGAATCCAAATTTTTCCTCCTTGGTCTGACCTCAAAATAGTCCCAAATATATAAAAAATTCTATAGGAAAGAAGGAAAAATGGAGGAGGATGGATTTGTTAAAGAGAAACCAAGAAATCCTTACCTTTTCCTTGCCTTTTCTCCCTTCCAAGCTTCTTCTCTTGGTGCACCTAGGAATTGGCTCTCTTCTTTGGTTTTGGGGTAGAATTTGGTCAACCTAAATGAGGGGAGAAGAAAGGCACCTCATATATATAAGGGATTTAAGAAGGACATTTCCAAAAATTTCTATTTTGCCTTTCATTCTTGGCATTTTTGTTTTTAACTTATTTTAACTCCTTTTTGAGAACTGTCTTTTCCATTATGAAATTTATGTTCCCAATTTAGTAAAATACCTTTCAAATCACTTAAATCAGAGCTAAAACCTTCTTGAACAAATCCATCAAAGTTCAGGTCCACTGTCACTGGAGGGGTTTTAACTGTCCTAGGGCTTTCCATGGTTTTCAGGGCTTTTGAGAATCTCAAAGAACTCAAAACTTTTACTTAAAAATCCCTCCTATGAAAATTCCAAAATTTGCTCAAAATAACGAAAATGCCCTTACGTTTTGTTAACTTTTCGTCACAATCTGTTTCTTCATTCTAGCTTTATTTTTTTTTCATCTAAGCTTGGGATTCTTATTTTTAGGAGTCTATAATGCTTCCCAAATTTTTTAGGACCTTAACTAAGTCATTTCATGGGACTTTCTTTTGTATCTAATGAATTTCGTACGTTTACGGAGAAACCATACTTTACATTTCTCTCATTTCCTCTCATTTTCAGAGAACCGGATATTATATAACACATAAAGATATGGATAAATGAAGAATGATACATGGCTTAATTCAGAAGGTGTCCAAGCTTACTAATTCACACTTATGTCATGGCCCTCTCAAATATATACACACATCGGCTCCTAAGGGAATAAAGCACTATACTGTACCCTTTCATCCATCACACATAATCACATGTATAGCTGGCTTATAAACACTCATATATTCACAATTTATTCATGTGGAAGGAGTTTGACATCCAGGCACCGAGTCACACACAAATGATAAAGCACATCATTTCACTTTCTCCTTTCTTTCTAACACTCACAAGAGAAACATGGAGCACCGTGTTCTATTTCATTCTCAGGCATTCTATTTTCATGCACTAAATTTATATATGTGTTGGCCTCCACATTCATTCACATATTGACACATGGCCATCCATTTACATTTCTCACACAGATTTCATCCATGAAGCCTCACACACAAGACATAGACATCACACGCATGAATTGGATTCATATGTAGTAGCTCCATCATGTTACACATACATGCACGAGATTCCATTCAACACGAGGCATATTCACCTTATTCACACATAGCTTTTCACACATGTAGATGCATTAGAGTCTCACATCCAGCTCCAGCCATTCATTCATCTATGTCATAAGCAAGTACCAAACTTTCATATGCAAACATGTACAAGATGAAAAAGATAGTTAGCAAATCCACTACAATATCTTAGGCTCTCTCATTTGCATGCATGGGACTTGGGATATGGAAGCATGGGTTGTGATAAGGAGCAGAAAAAAAAGCATGTGAGAGGAATGAATAGAGAATCATGTGAGAGGGCTTAAGGATTATTGGGCATTATGTAAGAGCAGAATAAGGGAGCACATATAATGTCAATTTGATATTCTCCATTTTGAAGCTCTATGGCTGTAGATCATCACATGAATTTCCTCCATCATTTGCAAGCAATGGAAGCTTAATTACTCTTAGTGGCTGATTTTGGATGCTAACTCCTTGATGAAAATTTGAGCTCTCATCACATGACATAACCTAAAAATGCTTTGCTAAATTAGAAAAAGTTTTGCCTTAGATCTTGTATTCTCAATCTTCTTAACTAGTTCGATTTGGCAAATTTAGATTTTCTAAAATATAAAACTTATAAAGTACTTTAAAATAAGAGAGAAAGTGGCACAAGAGATGAGAATATGCATGAGACCTATTTTTTCTTTCTACCCATTTCTTTTTCTCTCTATCTCTTACATTTTAGAAGCACTTTATAGACTTTACATTTTGGAAAATCTAAACTTCCAATTTAAGACATTTTTAAAGAAGTGATTTGTTTGAGATTGCCTTTTGTGTTGAAAATTTCAAAAATGTGTTTGCGTTTTTATTCAAGCTTAATTTTTTATTAAAGATTGATGTCTTGGTTTATGCAAGAAAATAGTAGTCTTGTCATGTGAGACTTGTCTTCGCAAATGCCCATGCTAGTTAAGTTGCATAATCATAGTCTAATAAATTTTGGTTTCAACAAGCTGTAATACTTTAAACTTCTAGCTCTTCCATAGCATTACGTAGCTCCACTCATGCAATTTCCAAGAAAATGAAATATTTTTAATGAATTAAAATGTATTACGTAAGACCCCGATTATCCATTTTATGCCTCATGGATCATATAAACTCATTCATATCATTCTCTACTCAAATACATTCATACAAGTTAGAATCATCACAAAAGATTCCATTCTTCCTAAGTTTAGAACCATCATACACAAAATAAATGCTTTGGCCTCGAATTTACTAATACAGCTTTCTATCATCAACTTTGAAAATTTATAATTAATTCTAAAAAAAATAAAAATTAAGTAAATGATAGCTTTTTGGAAAGTCCTAAATGTCAAATACAGGTTCAAAATTATTTTAGGCCATGAAAACATCAACTAGACCATAATTGACAATAGAATAGCACTAAAGGTCTAACTATTAGGTTTGCTGTCATAGGTTACTGATATGGACTTCAAAAATTCATAACTAATTCTAGAAAAATCAAAACCCAGTATACCATACTATTCTAGAAATTTGTAGGTGTTAACTAGAGCTAAAAATAATTCTAGACTAAAACTGACGTGTTTAGCCTATGAAAATTGGTGAAACAATACCAGAGATCCTGCTGCATCTCTTATACTATCATAAAATTTCAAAAATTTGGTTCTCCCTCTATAGAGCTCCAAATGGGATGCTCTTAAGTGCTACAGAAATTCTAACATGTCTAGTTTATATCTATAAAATTTTATAGCCATTGGACACCATTTGACCTATGGATGACATAGGGTAAGGAACTAACCAAATGAACAATGAGCCTAGCCATTCTGCATTTTTTTCCAACTTTGAAAAATGATAATAAATTATCTAGAGCTCCAAATTGGGTGTTATTTAGCTTTGTGGAAAGCTCTAAATCTTTTTGGCCAAATTTCATAGGAAGACTCACTCATTGGTCAAATCTTGGTTTAGCACATAAAAAAGTCAATTTTGGCATCTTAATTGGTTCAAGATGGTGCCAAATTACTTCCTTTATTATTCAAGGCCACTTGGGCACATCCACAACCACATACACAACCTAGGGAGACATGTTATTTGGTTCAAAATATCATGGAGCTCATTTTGACTATGCTACTTGTTCATATACACAAACTTTCATAACCCATACTAAGCCTATGGATGTCAAGAATGCACATACTCAATCATATGGTGCCAAAATCAATACATACATCATATATTCATACATTTAAGTGTGCTCAAGTGTCTACATATTATTTGCAACTTGTGATTACATCATTTGACATCAATAGGTCTACAAAATGACTATTTGACATATCCTTTGGCAAATGTTTTTATCTTTAAAAGTGGTGGCTTCTATTTCTTGGCTCACTTGGTTCACCTAAACATAGTTAGACAATGGAGAAGGAAGAGTGAGATTCTAAGAATCTCAATAGCTTTTAACCCTTTTAATCGTACATAATAAATGCATTTACAAGTCTAAGAATGGATGCATGGTAATCTTGCAACTTGTAAGCATACATAAAACATTTTTCATATTCAAGAAGCTCATACATATCATACATAAGCTTTAAAAGGCATTGGTTTGGCCTCACTCATTTTCTTTGAGACTTTTAGACTTGCCTCGCCCACTTTCAAGGGACTTTTGACTAAGCCTCACTCTTCTTGATACTTTTGGTTTTGTCTCATCCAATCTTAAAGACTTTTGGCTCATCCTCACCCTAGCTAAGGGGCTTTTGGCTTCACCAAACCCATTCAAGGCATGCAACATTCATAAGACACATTTTTAGCATATAATGGTACTATACATATAAGCAATGGCTAAGAACATTTCACATGGTATAAACACACATGCAAACACTCAAAGACAAGAAAAAAATATAACAATGCATAAGAGAAACATTAGAAAGCTACCTTTGGAACAAAGCACGTCTTTCCCTTGATTATTCTTCCCCTTTCAAGGCCACACACTTACAATAAGGTGAGACTTGGTTCTTTTGGCCTAGATATATCAAGTAGGATACCATTACACCATAGAAGCAAACTTTAACATCATATGCACACTAGAGAATCATACTTGGTTCTAAGACACTATTATGGCTTCATAAGGGACCTAATGAAGCAACTATAATAATTCTTAATTTTGGCTCCATTTTCTCTTTTAATCTATGACTCTTGACTTTATTTAGACTCTTAGGAGCCATTGCACACTCATTTTTATGGATTCTATGTAACACCATATTTCTAGCTCATCTCATGTCTTTGAATAGTATAATAATCATCAAACACAGATATGATTCCCATAGAGAAAGCATAAAAATTTGGACTTTTATTTGCGTTTTGTCATATCAAAAAAAATCTATTCGGTGTCACGTAAATTGGGTGAGCTCATGCTATGTATCCTCATATTTAATTACATCATTACAACTCATTTGCATCATAATAACATGCCTACAACTCATGGAAATCGAATTGGAAGGTAGAATATGAGGTTTCATTCTCGGCCAGAATTGGCCTCTTTTCTAGGCAAATTTTGAAAAATCATAACTAAATCTAAAAAAATTAAAATCAGGAAATATTGGTCATTATGGAAATCTTGAGATGTCTACTTTATGCTAAAAATATGTACAAGTCATAACATCCTACACACAGAGCTTTGACATGCAAAATTGTCCGGAGGTCAAACTGGGTCCTGATGCTGTCACAATTTACTAATATGAACTTAAAAAATGTCCAATTAATTCCAAAAAAAATTAAATCTATGAAAATTTACCAATATAGAAATATGTGGATGTCAAATAGAGAGAAAAAATATCTCTAGATCAATTCATCAAGCCCAGACCTCATAATTCAATGGAACAGTATTTCTGGTCGGGCAAGGTTACTGATACTGGATAAAAACTTCAAAAGTTCATATTTTCCTTTCTACACTTCTAAATGAGGTACTTCGAGTTGGAATAAGTCACTGGAATTGCCTAATTTCTATGTATAAAATTTCATGGCAATTGGACATCATGAGTCTCATGTGACAGAAAACATTTTCAGACCAATGTAACAGTGCATCAGACCATTTCCATAAATTTTGCCAACTTTGAAAAATCATCAAATATTTTGTAGACCTTCAAAATTTATTATTTTTAGCTTTCCATAAAGCTCTTAATGAGATCTAATTTCATGTCAAATCTCAAATCAAGACTAACTCATTTGGCTAAAAAGTGACATAGGACTCCATAATGGTCAATTTTGGCTCCATATAGGGTACCAAAGTTGTCAAATAGATTTCCTTAGTCTTGGCACCTTCTAGGTAAGTCTAAAAGTACATTTGAGACTTAAGTGAGTTGCCCAAATGGTTCCAAATCTCATGCATCTCATTTTGGCCATTCAACCCACACTTATGCATACATTCATCAAAATCCCATATTGCACACTTTGGCCTTACATACTCAAAATAAGTGCTATGGGTCATATATCATTTTCATACATCTAAATATCACATAATAGTATATTTACACATGCCTTATGGTTCATGGTATATATATAATATCATATACGTTATGAACCATCATTATGATTCTAAAATAGGCAACATAATACATAATCTTGTCAATCCTTGCTCTTCATGGTGGTTGGCTCCCTTTACCATAATTACTTAGTCCACCTAACATGTTAGATCATTGGAGAGGAGGGGATGAGATTCAAAGAATCCCAATAGCTCATCTCCCATTCAATCATACATAATATGTGCAAAGCAAGCTTTACAAATGCATGCATGGAGAGAATAAAACCCATGGACATTTTAAAAGCAAACTTGGCATGTGAACATCTCATACAAATCATTCAAGAGCTCACCAAGTTTTGGATTGGCCTTACACTTCTCATCATGGATTTTGCACTTGCCTCACCCATTCTTGAGCACTTTGGATTTAACCATACTCTTGGGAGCCCACTTTACTTTTGGAAGACTCTTTACTTTGTCTCAACCAAGTTCAAGGGTTCTTGACTCATCCTCACTAAAGGGAAGAGTTCTTGGCCTCTCCATATGTCATTGAAAACATAACATGGCATCAAGGATCATAACATATAAAGGCATACTAGCATACTTTTTATAACTTAAAAATGCACATACACATATTCTAAAACAAGCTAAACACACATCCATACATGAGAGAAGGTGGAGAGAGCTACCTTGTACAATTTTACACACTTTTCCTTTTGAATTTAAGCTCCTCTCTTCGGCTACACAACCACAAAAGTGTGGGGAAGGTTCCTCTTAGCCTATATACAATTTATGAGAGCCAATTAGGTTCATGAAACATATTTTAAGGCTACATCACTTGATAAAATACTAGATTGCTCTATAGGCTCCATTATGGTCCATATTGGAACCTAATGAAACAACATCCCTCAAATGATTTTTAGATCTCATTCTTTCCTTTCAAATATGATTCTTGACTCCTTTTAAGCCTATTGGAGTCATCAAACCGTTAAAACCAAAGGCCTAGCATCATGTTGCTTCTTTAGGTCACATTATGGAACCTAAGGCACCAAATCAATTTCTGAGTTCTAAATTTTTTCCAAGGCCTCCCTTCATCTTCATTCATCAATTATGACTCAAGAATGACCTTAGAAAAATTTAAAACTCCCTCCACCTACACAAACTAGCCTAGGCCGAGACTATGCCTTCCATTGGGCTTCTTGGAGTTCTCTTGATTTTTTTGAAGGAGGAAGCTTGTGGGGAGCATCTTAGGTGTCTCAAGAACTCATTTAAATTCTTACTTAGACCTAGGAAGCATCATACAAATTCAGAAATTGGAAGGTGTACTTAAAACCCTAGGTTTTGCATCTTGATTTCTAATGCCTATTTCTTGGTTTTCTTTGCATATTCTTATTCCTCTCTATCAAATACCTAAGAATCACCTTGGTTTGGCAAAAAATTTAACTCCCTAGGGCAGAACACATGTAGGTCGAAATGGAGAAGAAGTGGGATGAAAGGTATCAACCATAGGATGCATTTTTACCTTGTTTCCTTACTTAGTTTGGCTTGAATCTTGATTTTTCCAAGCTTCTTTCTTCAAATCCGAACTTTCCCTTGAATTTATCCCTGGAATCAGATTTATAAACATCATTTTAATCTAAGGAAAGAAAGGAGAACAAAGGAGAGGTGGTGGAGATGAAGAAAAGTAAGGAAAAACACCATGAAAGCATACCTTAAACTTGGATTTCTTCCTCCCTCTTCCTCTCTTGGGTGCCTCTCCCTTAGGGTTTTGCTTTTGATTTGGGACTGAATTTTCTGAAGTTGAATGAGGGCAAGTGCAAGGTGCCACCTATATATAGGTAGGGAAAAGTAACTTGCAAAAATTCTATTTTTGCCCTTCATATTTTGCATTTTCGTTTCTCCTTCGTTTTAGCTCCTTTTTGAAAACCGTATTTTCCATTATAAAATTTAGGTCCTCAATTAAGAAAAATGGCTTTAGAATCACTCAAATTGGAGCTAAAACCTTTCCGAATAGATCCGTCAAAGTTCGGGCACACCGACATTAGAAAACATCCACCGAAGGGGATTTAACTGTCCTGGGGCTTCCCATAGTTTTCAAGGCCTCTGAGAACCTCGGAGAACTCAAAAATATGGTTTAAAAAGCCCTCCTATGTAAATTCCAAAAATTTCCTGAAATTACGAAAATGCCATTATGTTTCGTAAGGTTTCCGTCAAAATTTGTTTCTTCATTCTAGCTCCATTTTTCCTTTCTTCTGAGGCTAAAATTCTCATTTTTAGGAGGCTAGAATGTTCCTCAATTTTTTTGGGACCTTAACTAATTTATTTCGAGGGATTTGCTTTGAAAACGTGTTCATTTTCGTAGTTTGACAAAAATTGGACATTACAATTCTCCCCCCCTTTAAAAATTTCGTCCTCGAAATTAGATAACGTACCTTATGGGAAAAGTTTTGGATATTTCTTTCTCATATCATCCTCTAGTTCCTAGGTGGGTTTCTTAGGAGACAACCCCTTCCAAACCACTTTCACTAGCGGTATCGTCTTATTCCATAACTGTTTGAGGCTAATGTCCACGATCTGATCTGGTGATACTATGTATGATAGATCATCTTGTAACTACACATTCTCATATTCTATGATATGTAAGGGGTTGGGTTGGTACTTTTTAAGTTAGGAAACATGGAATATATTGTAAACTTGGCTTAAGTTCGGAGGAAGGGCTAGTTTGTATGCCACAAGTCCTACTTTATCAAGAATTTGGAAAGGACCTATGTACTTTGGACTGAGCTTTTTACTCTTAATGGACTAACCTATCCCTGTGACTGGAGACACTCTAACAAAGACAAGGTCTCCAATTTCAAATTCTAATGACCACCTATGTTTATCTATGTAACTTTTATATCTACTCTGGGCCGTCAAAAGTTTCTTTTTGATGGTTTCTATCTGTTTGGAGGTTTGGTCCACTAATTCTAGGCCTATGAGGCTCCGCTCTCCTAGCTCAACCCAACACATTGGGGACCTATACTTCCTCCCATACAATGCCTCATACAATGCCATCTGTATACTGGCATGATAACTGTTATTGTAAGAAAACTTCGCTAGAAGTAAGTATGTATCTCAGTTCTTTTTCATTTCTAACACACATGCCCTTAATATGTCCTTAAGGGTTTGGATGGTTCTCTTTGTCTGTCCATCTGTCTGAGGGTGATAGGCCGTGCTGAATCTAAGTTGGTGCCTAGAGCATCCTGTAATGATCTCCAGAAATTTGATGTGAATCTGGGATCTCTGTCTGACACTATGCTCTTAGGCACACCATGCAATCTAACTATCTCCCTAATGTATAGCTGGGCTAACTTATCTAGGGTATAAGTGGCTTTCATAGGTAGAAAATGTGCTAACTTTGTTAACCTATCCACTATTACCCATATTGCATCATACCCTGATGATGTCCTAGGTAAACCCATGACAAAATCCATAGCTATGCTATCCCATTTTCATTCTGGGATATTTAGGGGCTAAAGTAACCCAACTAGTTTTTGATATTCTATTTTTACTCTTTGGCATTCTAGACACTGGGAGACGTACTCTGCTATATTTGTTTTCATCCCGGGCCATCAGAACATTTTCTTCAAATCTTGGTACATTTTATTACTGCCCGGATGAATAGTGTACTTGCTTTTATGTGCTTTATCTAATATCTTTTCTCTAATCTCTGTGTTCTTAGGCATATACAGCCTATCCCTGTATCTTACTATGTCATCCTCAGACAGATTGAACTCTTGGACACTACCTTAGGCTATCTGGGCTCTAATCTTATTTACATGGTCATCTTATTGCTGAGCCTCTCTTATTTGATCCCTTAGGTCATTTTCTATTCAGGTTTCGCTCAATAATAATTTTCCCAAACACACCTCGTAGGAGAGACTCATGTCTTTAAATCTTTCAATCAATTCATATTCTCAGATAATCATACAGGCCATGTTATGAATTTTCTACTCAGGGCATTAGCTACCACATTAGCCTTACTGGGATGGTACTTTAATGTGAAATCATAATCTTTCACAAATTCTAACCATCTCCGTTGCCTCATATTTAGCTCTTTCTGTTCAAATAAATATTTAAGGCTTTTGTGGTCATTGTAAATTTCTATGGCTGCCCCATATAAGTAGTGTCTCTATATTTTCAAAGCAAGCACCATTGCGACTAATTCTAAGTTATGTGTAAGGTAGTTTTCCTCATGAGGCTTTAATTGTCTAGAAGCATAAGCTACCACTCGGCCTTTCTACATAAGCACACATCCTAATCCTTTCTTAGAGGTATCACTGTAGACTACGAAAGTTTCTTTAGGGTTAGGGAATACTAGAACTGGGGCCGTGGTCAACTTGTGCTTCAACTCTTGAAAACTACTATTGCATTTATCATTCTACATAAATGGCACATTTTTTCTGGTAAGCCGGGTAAGTGGCATCACTATTTGAGAAAAGCCCTGAATGAACCTCCTATAATACCCTGCTAAACCTAGAAAGCTCCTGATCTCTATCATTGTCCTAGGTCTCTCCCACTGTAATACTACCTCTACCTTATGAGGATCTACTGTGACCCCTGCTGGGAGATCACATGACCCAGAAACTGAACCTCAATGAGTCAAAATTCACATTTACTAAGTTTAGCATACAACTATTTCTCTCTTAGGGTCTCTAGGGCTAATCTCAGGTGCTGCTCATGTTCCTCTCTACTTTTGGAGTAGATGAAGATGTCATCTATGAAGACTACTATAAACTTGTCTAAATATGGCCTAAAAACTCTGTTCATATAATCCATAAAGACTCCGGGTGCATTCATTAACCCGAAGGGCATAACTAAGAACTCATAGTGCCTATATCTAGTTCTAAAAGCTGTCTTGGGAATATTCTCAACCTTTATTCTAAGCTGATGATATCCTGACTTGAGGTCTATCTTAGAAAATACTGACGCTACAATTAACTAATCTAGGAGGTCATCTATGCAAGGGAGAGGGTACTTGTTCTTAATGGTGATTTTATTGAGTTCCCGGTAATCTATACATAGCCTAAGGCTCTCATCTTTCTTCTTTAAAAATAGGATGGGAGCTCCCCACGACGAGACACTGGGTCTAATAAAACCCTTCTCTAATAACTCCTCTATTTGTTTCTTAAGTTCTGCTAGCTCAGTAGGAGCCATCTTATACGAGGCCTTAGACACTGGACCTGCCTCAGGTACAATGTTTATAGGAAACTCAACCTCTCTCTCTGGGGCAGTCCGCTAATCTTCTTGGGAAATACCTTTGGGAAATCCCTCACTGCAGGAATCTTATCTATACCCTCTTCTACCTCAGCCTGAACTGAAAAGAAAACTAATATCCCTGACAACCATGCCTTAGAGATCTCTCAGCCTGGAAGGTGGTCATAACAGATAATACAGCCCTAGTACTAGGCATAGTCCCACACTCAAGTAAAGTAATGCACCTGTGGCTATAATCTAGTGTGGTGTTATTTGCAGACATCCAATTCATGCCAATAATCACATCAATATCAATGAGGGGCATACAAATCAAATCAAGGGTGGTCAAGCAATGATTAAACTGGATCATACAATTCAAGCAAGAGGGGAGGTAATGGTTCAGTTTCCTGTGAGGGTGGATACATGTAACTCATATGGCAATATATGCATACTTAGACCTAACCTCCTAGCACAGTCATATGATATGAAAGAATGGCTAGCACCCGAATCAAATAATGTAGTTATAGAAAAATTATTTATTTTAATAGTACCTTGAATCAGACTTAGGGACCGGCTAGCCTCCTGCTGTGATAGGGCAAAGACTCTACCCTAGGTCTGTGGTCTAGGAGGAGGAACCATCTCCTTTGGCTGTGTGATCTATAGAGGGGCTTGTGGAGGAGCCTGGGTACAATCTCTGGCAATATGCCCCAGCCTACCACATTTAAAACACACGTTCTGCCCCGCATAGCACGGTATGGTACCATGATTCTTGCTACACTGGGGACATGTGATAGGTGGAGCACTGTCTTTACTGGATTGAGTCCTCCATTTCTTGTCTCTTTGGTTCCACTGACTCTTTCTGCCTCTACGGCTTGTCACCGTAGGTTGGGAACCATCTCTAGGTCTCTTTGCCTCAGGGAGGGGAAGAAGTGGTCTAACACTGGAGGTAGGCTGCATCATCCTGAGATTTGCTTCTGTAACTCTGTATACCTCTACAAGGGTATTGAAGTGCCTGATTCTTTATGGCACTACCCTATCTCTTATCTCAAGGAGCAAGCCCTTCTCTAACTTGTCTGCTCTCCACCTTTCATCATCATGTCTCTGTAAGTATGAGGAATATCTGGAGAGCTCAACAAACTTTGTTACATACTAGTCCACGAACATCCCCGAAGCCTATTTAAACAGGATAAAATCTAACTCCTTCTCGTCTCTAATGGAATCGGGGAAATACTTCTCATGGAATGCCTCGAGGAATGCTTCCCAAGTGATCGGGACGTTTGTCGCTCTCAAAATAGGCTCAGTGCCCTTCCACTAGTAGATTGCTTCTTTCTATAACTGAAATGTAGCCATCTTGGCTTTTTGCTCAGACGTGCACTCTATCACCTCAAAAATATACTCTAGCTCCATAATCCAAGTCTCAACTTTATCTGCATTCATTTCACCATCAAAGGTGGGAGGCTCGAATTTCCTGAACTGTGTGATCACTTTTCTGGTTTAGGGCTGTTGCTGAGCAGGAGGCGTTTGAGCTAGTGGAATTGGGGCAACAGCCTGCATGTGTGGCTGTGCATCTGTAAGAGTCACCCCTGAGTGCTCGAGACGATCTGAGTGTGGAGGTGGCTGAGGAGGAGTAGGTGTAGGGCCCTGGCTATCTCTCTCAGTAAGTTGTTCCTGTAACTATATGATAACGGCCTGCTGCTAATCCAAGCGAGCCATAATAGATTGTAAGGCTCCAACTACTGGATCACTAGGCCCGGCTTCATCAACATGAGCCTGCTTAGAGGGCCAACCTCTTCTAGTGTTCACCATCGTACTGAAACATGATAACAAACTTTAACATGAGCTAGGGAACACTTCCACCGTCAAACACACTTAATTCATTTGAAAACAAACTTTATGCATGTAGGCAACTCATAAACATAAGCCATAACCCACAATGAGAGCCTGAATCTTTGCTCTGATACCAATAAATGTAACACCATATTTCTAGCTCATCTCATGCCTTTGAATAGTATAATAATCATGAAACATAGATATGATTCCCATAGAGAAAGCACGAAAATTTAGACTTTTATTTACGTTTCGTCATATCGAAAAAATTCATTCGATGTCACGTGGACTGGGGGAGCTCATGCTATGCATACTTATATTTAATTACATTATTACAACTCATTTGCATCGTGCAAACTGAATTGGAAGATGGAATATGAGGTTTCATTCTCGGCCAGAATTGGCCTCTTTTCTAGGCAAATTTGAAAAATCAAAAATAAATCTAGAAAAATTGAAATCATATAATCTTGGTCATTTTGGAATGCTTGGGATGTCTTCTTTATTCTAAAAATATGTATAATTCATAACATCCCACACACAGAGCGTTTGACACATGAAATAGTCTAGAGGTCGGACTAGGTCCTGATACTGTCACAATTTACTGATATGAACTTCAAAAATGTCCAATTAATTTCAAAAATACCCAATCCATGTAAATGATACCAATCTAGAAATCTGTGGATGTCAACTAAAGAGGAAAAATATCTCTAGATCAATTCATCAGGCCCATACCTCATAATTCAATTGAACAGTACTTCTGGTCAGGCAAGGTTACTAATACTGGACAGAAAATTCAAAAATTCATATCTTCCTCTCTAGACCTCCAAATGAGGTACTTCTAGTTGACATGAGTCACTGTGATTTCTTAGTTTCTATGTATAAATTTTCATGGCAATTGGACATCATTTGAGCCTCATGTAACAGAAAAAATTTTCAGACTATTGTAATAGTGCATCAGACCATTTCTATAAATTTTGCCAACTTTGAAAAATCATCAAATATTCTGTAGACCTTCAAAAATTATTATTTTTAGATTTCCAGAAAAGCTCTTAATGAGATCTAATTTCATGTCAAATCTCAAATCAAGACTAACTCATTTGGCTAAAAAGTGACATAGGACTCCATAATGGTCAATTTTGGCTCCATATAGGGTACCAAAGTTGTCAAATAGATTTTCCTTAGTCTTGGCACCTTCTAGGTAAGTCTAAAAGTACATTTGAGACTTAAGTGAGTTGCCCAAATGGTTCCAAATCTCATGCATCTCATTTTGGCCATTCAACCCACACTTATGCATACATTCATCAAAATCCCATATTGCACACTTTGGCCTTACATACTCAAAATAAGTGCTATGGGTCATATATCATTTTCATACATCTAAATATCACATAATAGTATATTTACACATGCCTTATGGTTCATGGTATATATATAATATCATATACGTTATGAACCATCATTATGGTTCTAAAGTAGGCAACATAATACATAATATTGTCAATCCTTGCTCTTCATGGTGGTTGGCTCCTTTTACCATAATTACTTAGTCCACCTAGCATGTTAGATCATTGGAGAGGAGGGGATGAGATTCAAAGAATCTCAATAGCTCATCTCCCATTCAATCATACATAATATGTGCAAAGCAAGCTTTACAAATGCATGCATGGAGAAAATAAAACCCATGGACATTTTAAAAGCAAACTTGGCATGTGAACATCTCATACAAATCATTCAAGACCTCACTAAGTGTTTGGATTGGCCTCACACTTCTCCTCATATATTTTGGACTTGCCTCACCCATTCTTGAGCACTTTAGACTCAACCATACTCTTGGGAGCCTACTTTGCTTTTGGGAGACTTTTTACTTTGTCTCAACCAAGCTCTAGGGTTTTTGGCTCATCCTCACCAAAGGGAAGAGTTCTTGGCCTCTCCACACTCAAGTAAACTCATACAAACATCATATGGTCATTGAAAATATAACATGGCATCAAGGATCATAACATATAAAGGCATACTAGCATACTTTTCATAACTTGAAAACACACATACACACATTCTAAAATAAGCTAAACACACATCCATACATGAAAGAAGGTGGAGAGAGCTACCTTGCACAATTTTACACACTTTTCCTTTTAAATTTAAGCTCCTCTCTTTGACTACACAACCACAAAAGTGTGGGGAAGGTTCTTCTTAGCCTATATACAATTTATGGGAGCCAATTAGGTTTATGAAACACATTCCAAGGCTATATCACTTGATAAAACACTAGATTGCTATATAGGCTCCATTATGGTCCATATTGGCACCTAATGAAGTAACACCCCTCAAATGATTTCTAGGCCTCATTCTTTCCTTTCAAATATGATTTTTGACTCCTTTTAAGCCTCTTGGAGTCATCAAACCATTAAAACCAAAGGCCTAACATCATCTTGCATCATCTTGCTTCTTTAGGTCACATTATGGAACCTAAGGCACTAAATCAATTTCTATGAGTTCTAAATTTTTTGCAAAGCCTCCCTTCATCTTCATTCATCAATTATGACTCAAGAATGGCCTTAGAAAATTTTAAAACTTCCCCTACCTACACAAACTAGCCTAGGCCGAGACTATGCCTTCCATTGGGCTTCTTGGAGTTCTCTTGATTTTCTTGAAGGAGGAAGCTTGTGGGGATCATCGTAGGTGTCTCAAGAACTCATTTAAACTCTTACTTAGACCTAGGAAGTATCATACAAATTCAGAAATTGGAAGGTACACTTAAAACTCTAGGTTTTGCATCTTGATTTCTAATGCCTATTTCTTGGTTTTCTTTGCATATTCTTATTCCTCTCCATCAAATACCCAAGAATCACCCTTGGTTTGGCAAAAAATTTAACTCCCTAGGATAGAACACATGTAGGTCGAAATGGAGAAGAAGTGGGATGAAAGGTATCAACCATAGGATGCATTTTTACCTTATTTCCTTGCTTAGTTTGGCTTGAATCTTGATTTCTCCAAGCTCCTCTCTTCAAATCCGAACTTTCCCTTGAATTTCTCCCTGGAATCAGATTTATAAACATCATTTTAATCCAAGGAAAGAAAAGAGAATGAAGGAGAAGTAGTGGAGATGAAGAAAAGCAAGGAAAAACACCATGAAAGCATACCTTAAACTTAGATTTCTTCTTCCTTCTTCTTCCTCTCTTGGGCTCCTCTCCCTTAGGGTTTTGCTTCTGATTTGGAACCGAATTTTCTGAAGTTGAATGAGGGCAAGTGTGAGGCGCCACCTATATATAGGTAGGGAAAAATGACTTTTTCAAAAATTTTAATTTTGCCCTTCATATTTTGCATTTTGGTTTCTCCTTCGTTTTAGCTCCTTTTTTAGAACCATATTTTCCATTATAAAATTTAGGTCCTCAATTAAGAAAAATGGCTTTGGAATCACTCAAATTAGAGCTAAAACCTTTCTGAACAGATCTGTCAAAGTTCGGGCACACCGATGTTAGAAAACGTCCACCAGAAGGGATTTAACTATCCCAGAGCTTCCTATAGTTTTCAGGGCCTCTAAGAACCCTGAAGAACTCAAAACTTTGGTTTAAAAAGCCCTCCTATGTGAATTCCAAAAATTGCTTGAAATTACAAAAATGTCATTATGTTTCGTAAGGTTTCTGTTAAAATTTGTTTCTGCATTCTAGCTCCTTTTTTCCTTCTGTTTAAGGCTAAAATTCTCATTTTTAGGAGACTAGAATGTTCCTCAAATATTTTTGGGATCTTAACTAATTCATTTCGAGGGATTGACTTTGAAAATGTGTCCATTTTCGTCGTTTTACGAAAATTGGACATTACAGTCTAGCTATAAGTTGTTTCATTATGCCACATTATGGAGCCTACACATCCAACTCTTAATCTATGGCTTTTAAAATTTTTCCAAGGCTTCCTTTGACATTCTTCCATCATATTTAGTCCCAATCTAAGTTAGAAAAATTTAAAACACTTCCTAGGTCTTTGGAGGAGGCTTGGCTGAGACATGAGCATTGTTTTGGACCCATGGAGTTTTCTTTGTTTTCTTAGAGGAAGAGACACTTGGGAGGCTTCCTAGGAGTCTTAGGGACTCAATTAAACTCTTGCATAAGTTAGAATATCCTTGGAGAAAATCAAAATTTATCATACATCTTTGGATCCGTAGCTTTGATATCTTGTATTTCAATGGTTTTTCTTTATGTTTCTTTGTATTTCCTAGCCTCCCATAGTCTAAAATCTAAGTTTCATTCTTACTCTTGGTCAGAATTCACTCCCTTTTAGAAGCTCTCAAGGTGGCCAAGCACAAAAGAAGCAAGGAGGGGAAAGCAACAAAAGTAATGATATTTACCTTAGTTCCTTAGCTTCTTCAAAGGCTCTTTTACTTAGTATAGGCTTCTCTTTCAAAGTTTGACCTTCTCCCTTTGAACCACACTCAAAATAGACCCATATCAATAGCCAAAACCATGGAAAGAAAGGTAAGAAGGAGGAGAACAACATTAAGGAAGGAAGAAGCTTGAAATTCTAACCTTTTTCCTTAAATTTTCCTCTTCTTCTTCTCCTTTCTAGGTGCGCCCTCCTCCCTAGTCTCTCTCTCTATTTTGGTTAGAACAAAGTCGGTTAGAAGGAGGAGCAAAGGGGATGCCACTTTATAAGAAAGGAATTCTTAAATTTGTTCTTGAAAAAAGGACACCACTTTATAAAAAAGGAACAAAGTCGGCTAGTTGATTTTAGTCTCATTTTAGCTCCTTTTCGAAAATCTTCTTTTCTATCATAAAATTTAGATCTTCTAATTTATAAAATGGCTTTGGAATCATTTAAATTAGATTTAAAACCTTCTCGAATAAAAAGGTCAAAGTTTGAGTCAATTGATACTAAAAAATGTACATCGAAGGGGTTTTTGTAATGTCCGATTTTCATTAAACGACAAAAAATGAGTGCATTTTCAAAGTAAGTCCCTTGAAATGAATTAGTTAAGATCCAAAAAAATTTGAAAAAGAAAAATGGAGCTAGGACAGAGAAATAAATTGTGATGGAAATTGATGAAACGTAATGGCATTTTCGTAAATAAGTGCAACTTTTGGGAAAACATATAGGATGGCTTTTTAAATGAAGTTTTTAAGTTCTCCAAGGTTCTCAGAGGCCCCAAAAACCATTGAAAGCTTTGGGACTAGTAAAACCCCTCTGATGTACGTTTTTCAATGTCAGTTGACCTGAACTTTAACCAGTTCGTTCAGTAAGATTTTAGCCTCAAATTGAGTGGTTCCAAAGGCATTTTATTAAATTGGGAATCTAAATTTTATAATGGAAAAGAGGATTCTCAAAAAAGAGCTAAAACAAAGCCAAAATGAAATTGCTATTATGAAATGACGAAATTAAAATTTTTGAAAAAGTGTGCTTCTAGAAGTTCCCACACACTTCTCCTTTCTTCTCCCATCTTCTTAAGCATGAAATTTCTACCCAAAATATAGAATATGATCTGCTCTCTTAGGTCACAAAAAGGGGAAGAAAAGGAAGAGAAAAATCAAGAAAAAGGTATGGATTCTTGGTAGTTTTCTATGCTTTTTTCCATCCAAACCTCCTCTCCTCCATTCTCCTTTGTTTCCTTTAATTAAAATGAAGTTTTCAAATCTGTTTTGAAGGAAGAACAGAAGGGAAATTTCGAAATTTAAGGGAGGAAGCCAAGGAAAGCAAAGAACAAGCAAGAAAAACTAAGAAAATCAAGGTATCATGCAATCTTTCCACTTGATGTTCTTCCTCTCTTCTCTTGTGAGTATTTCGACTCATATATGGTCAGCCTTAGGGAGTTAAGTTTTCAACCAAACCAAGGGTAAATCTTAGGAATTTGAGGGAGAAGAACAAGAATATGCAAAGAAAAGAACAAACTAGCAATTAGATTTCAAGATGCAAATTATAGGGTTTCAAATGCACCTTATAGAATTTTATTTTGTATGATAATTCCTAGGCATAAATAAGAGTTTAAATGAGCTCCTAAGATCCTTAAGAGACTCCTTACATGCATCTTCCCTTGAGAAAACAAAGAAAGCTCCATGGAACCTAATATGCCTCATTGTCTCGGCCAAGAAAGGTTTCCATAGCTAGGGAGAGTTTTAAATTTTTCTAAACCCATTTTTGAGTCATATATGATAAATGAATATGAGGGGAAGCCTTGGGAAAAATTTAGAACCCATAGAAAGTGAGTTGGTGCTTTAGGTTCCATATTATGACCTAAAGAAGCAACATATAGTTAGGCTTTTGGTTTTGATTGTGTGAGGACTCCAAGAGGCCTAAAAGGAGTCAAGAATCATATTTGAAAAGAAAAAATAGAGCTTAGAATTTATTTGAAGGGTATTGCTTCATTAGGTACAATTATGGAACCATAATGAGGTTATAGACCAAGCTAGTGTCTAAGCAAATTATATGGCCTTAGAATTGAATCCATGAACCTAATTGGCTTTCATAAATAGTGTCTAGGCCAAGAAAAAGCATCCCCACACTTTTTTTTGTGTGTGGCCAAAAAAGGGAGCATTTTTTTAAAGGGAAAAGTATGTGATTATGTGCAAGGTAGCTCTCTTCACCTTTTCTCATGCATGGATGTGTGTTTAGCTTGTCTTAGAATGTGTGTATGTATATTTTCAAGTTATGAAAAATATGCTAGCATGATTTTATATGCCATGATTTCATGATGACATATTATATTTTTAAATGATATTATGATGTTTGTTTGAGTTTGTTTGAGTGTGAAAAGGCCAAGAACTCTTAACCATGGTTAAGATGAGTCAAGAACCCTTAAGATTGACTGAGACAAAACAAAGAGTCTCCCAAAAGCAAAGTGGGCTCCCAAGAGCATGGTCGAGTCCAAAAATCTTTTAAAGAATGGGTGAGGCAAGTCCAAAATCCAGGAGGAAAAGAGTGAGGCCAATCCATCCATTTGGCAAGCTCTTGGATGTCTTGTATGATTTATTCACATGCCAAGCTTGCTTCTTGAATGTTCATGACATCTATTATATCCATGCATGCATTTTCAAGACTTGCTTTGCATCCATTATGTATAATTGAATGAGAGATGAACTATTGGGATTCTTTAAATCTCATTCCCTCCTCTCCAATGATCTAATATGCTAGGTTGACTAAGTGGAGAAGGAAACGGAAGCCAACCACCTTAAGGATGAGAGAATGACAACAAAATGCAAAGTTTTTAGTTCTTTGAGACCATATTTATGTCAAATGATGTAATTCATTGATGTATATGATCTATAACCTCTTAGACATATGTAATTGTGATAATGTGTGATGTATAAATGAAAGAATGTGATATGTGAATGTTAGAATGTAAATTGAGTATGTAATGCCAAGTTATGTTTCTTGAAAAGTTTATGTAAGTGTGCATGTGTGGATAAAGTGGCCAAAATGAGATGTATGAGGTTTGAAACCATTTGGGCAGCTCACACAAGTCCTAATTATGCTTTCAGACTTGCCCAAAAGGTGCCAAAACTCAAGAAAAACTATTTGGACATTTCGGTACCCTATATGGAGCCAAAATTTACCATAATGGAACCTTATGTCATTTTTTAGCCAAATGAGCTCTTCTTGATATGAGATTTGGCATGCAATTAGAACTTATTGAGAGATTTTTAGAAAGCTAAAAAACATAATTTTTAGAGGTCTACAGAATATTTGATGAATTTTCAAAGTTGGCAAATTTTCTGGTTTCGGTCATGTCACTATTCACTCTGGTCCGAAAATGAAATCTATCACACAGGGCTCAAATGATGTCCAATTGCCATGAAATTTTGTACAGAAAAACTAGATATTCCTAGTGACTTGTGCCAACTAGAAGCACCTCATCTGGAGGTCAAGAGAGGGAGATATGAATTTGTAAGTATTCTATCTAATATCAGGAACTTTATCCGACCTCAGTTATTATTTGATTCGATTTTGAGGTCTGGGCATGCTTGAGCTGGTCTGAAGTTATTGTTTTCCTCTATCTAACATCCACATATTTCTATATTGGTATCATTTGCATAGATTAGATTTTTGTGAAATTAATTGGACATTTTCAAAATTTGCTGCAAAAATCTGTGACAGCAATAATGGATAGCTTGGCCTCTGGATATTTTCGGATGTCAAATATCCTCTATGATGGATTTATGATCTAAAAATATTTTTAGTATGTAGACATCCGTATCTTTCCAGAATGATCAAGAATGTATGATTTTTATTTTTTTAGAATTAATTATGATTTTCTAAAGTTTGTGATAGAATTGAGCCCAAGCTGGCCGAAAATGATTATCCATATTTTATACTTCATTTTGAGCTTCTTGAGATGTAGGCCACTTTTGATGATTCAAATGAGTTGTATCCATATAATTAAATATGAGAATGTGTTGTATGAGCCCACACGGTCCACGTGATACCGAATGGAATTTTTATATACAACGTAACACAAAGAAATATATCATTTTAATGAATTATCTTACTTCCCTCATGTAATGCACTATATGAGCATACAAATGTGATAGAAATGAGTTAGATATTATGGTGTTATAGTTTTAACTACCCTGGGGGTTCTCATGATTTTCAGGACCTCTGAGAACCCCAAAAAGTTTAAAATTTTTCATTTAAAAAGCCCTCCTATGAGTTTTCCAAAAAGTGCTCATATTTACGAAAATACCATTATACTTTCAGTGATTTTATTGAACAACTTTGACTCTGGTTTTTGGCATCTTAGACCTTGGATTCTTGTTTTTCATTATTTAAAATTTTATCCTAATTTTATTTTGTCTTAAATCATTCAATTCAGGGAAACTTACTTTTCAAACTAACTCATTTTAGTATTTTTACAAAAAATCAGATGTTACACAAGCCACATCCAACTAGTTTTCCTTTCTTCAAAGATAAAAATAAAATATCATTTTTTGGGAAATTAGCTAAACCTCTTCTTTTATGAATCAAAAATACAAAAATATCCCCTTTTAAAATAACAAAAAAAAAGAGGAAAAATGAAGAGAATAAGAAAGTGAGGTTAATATGATTTTATAAACTAAAATATACCAACCAATCTTCAAATTCATTTTGTTTTGAAGTTAGATTGATTTTTGGTTTCTTACTCTTTTTGCAAAAATAATTAAAATTCATCTTGATCTTTATCATACGATTTGTCTCTAGGTAAAGTTCACCTTTTACAATTTTTTTATTGATCTATTTTCCATTAATTAATTTCTTTTTTGCTATCTTTCTTGTTGCCTTCATCCTTCGCATGTGTTTAATAAAAGTAATTAAAATAAAATTAAGGTTATATGAAGAAAATTTTGCACAATTAACTTAAAAATAGTTGTTCCTTGAAATAGGTGTCATGGGTATCTAGCACTTTTTCTATGCACAATCAACTTTCGAATCCATATTTGAAAGGTAATTTTTCTTTTTAAGTCATTCTTTTTGCATTCAACTCTTGATAGGTTGTTAGGTGTGAAAGTTTGGCAATTCTATCGGGAATAGTTAAAAAGTCAAGCCCATTAAATTGACTATGGAAAATGATATAACCTTTTCTTTATTTTGATTACCATTATTTGCTTTAAGGAAGATAGTATGTTTTGCTTTGCTTATTTATTAATATGTGATAATGCGCCCATAAAACTCTAATGCATATGCTATTCTTGGTTCCTTTGCTGTATGATATATATGATAACATGTGGAATATAGTCCTTAAGGTAGATGACGTTTTTTTTTTTTTATCTATTTATTTGTCTTTGCTTATTTAAGGTTTTCAATTGTAAATGGATATGTGTAGTTAGTTCTAGGACAACGAGTTTGTATGCTCCCTTTACACACTAAGTAGCACGTAACAATGTTTTTAAAACTGAACTAGTTTTGAACAAGTAGTATTGATTCACAGTTTATTGGTTTTATTATGGTTAAACCATGGTCGAACAAATGATAATTAGATATATAGATATATATATTAAAAAATTTATATATTAAAATTCTAATGTGCAAATAAATACTAATAAATTTTAGATATTTAATTACTAATTCAATATTTCTTCATATGTTTGGGAAGTCATTTTGTTTAAATGAAAAATAAACTATCCATGATTTAAATTTAGGAATTAAGATTTTACTTTTCATAAAAATAAAAACAAAAAAAATGCAAATGGGAGAGAAAAAAGCAATTTTGGCTAAGCACTTTAATATCTGAGAGAGATGCTGTTAGGAAATAAAGTTTGATAGAAAGTAAGCACTAAAAATAATCTAGTACATACCTTTTGTTTCTCTTATTTTATCTTTTCTTTAAATTTCTCTTTATTTCAATCTCATCTATCTCTTAATGCCTTCTATCTTTAGTTCTTCAAATTTATCTAAAATGAACTATGTTGTTTGATAGGAAAGAATCTCAAAAATAAATAAATGATCCATTAGGTTGATTTTTAACCAACTCAATTTTGACCCGTTTAACCAATTTTTGACTTATTTTTTGGCAAGCCAATTTTATAGGTCGACCTATAACATCTAGTTTTTTGTAAAAACAATGAAACGAGTCAGTTTGGAAAGTAAGTCCCCTAAAATGAGTGAGTTGAGGCTAAATAAAATTAGGATAAAATTTTAAATAATAGAAAATGAGCATCTAAGGTCTGACATGCCCAAAAACCAGAGCCAGAGTAGTTCAATAAAATCGTCGAAAGTATAATAACATTTTCGTAAATATGAGCACTTTTTGGAAAACTCATATGAGAGATTTTTAAATGGAAAAATTGAGTTGCTCGGGGTTCTCAGAGGCCTTAAAAATCATGGGAACCTCTAAGACAGTTAAAACCCTTCTGGTATACGCTTTTGAATATTGATTGACCCAAACTTTGACTTTTTTGTTTAGGAAGGTTTTTAATCCAAATTGAATTATTCCAAAGTTATTTTATAAGTTTGAGGACCTAAATTATATGATTGAAAAGACGGTTCTATAAAAAAGGGTTAAAATGAGCATAAAATGAAAAAGTCAAAAAGACGGGATGTAAATAGAAATTTTAATGAACAAATTCCTTTTAATTTGCTTCTTATAAGTGGCGTCTTGTCCTCCATTCATCTAACTGACCTATTGTTCTGACCAAAATAGAGAGAGAGACCAAGAAGTAGAGACACACAAGAGGGAGAAAGAAAAGGAAGAAAAATTTCAAGGAAAGGTAAGGAAAGTGAAGGTTTTTCTTAGTTCTCCCTTTAGTAACTTTATTCTCTTCCTTCTCCTCTCTATTTCTATGGTTTTGGTGAATGACATGGGGTTGTTTTGGGTCTGGCACAAAGGGAGAATATTAAAGTTTCAAGGAGGAGCTTATACCAAGTGAAAAAGCTCTTAAAGAAGCTAAGGAATCAAGGTAAATCTTCATGTTTTTGTTGCTTCCTCCTCCTTGTTCTTGTGTGTGTTAGTAAGGCCAAGTGGACAGTAATTAGGAGGGAGTAAATTCTAGCCAAGTGCAAGCAAGAAACCTAGGTTTTAGACTATGGAAAGCTAATAGATGCAATGAAACCTAAAGAAAACCCATTGGAATTCAAGATAGTAAATTAGGGATTCTTAAATGTATAATAAAATTTGAATGTCTCCAAGGATGTTCTAGCTTATGTAAGAGTTTAATTGAGTTCCTAAGACCCTTAGAAAGCCTTTTAAGTGTCTCTTCCTTTAAGGAAACAAAGCAAAGTTCATGGGCTCTAAACCATACATAGGTCTTGACTAAACCAAGTGCAAGGGCCTAGGGAGTATTTTAAATTTTTCTAAGCCTAGATTAGGACTAGATATAATGGAAGAACCTCAAAGGAAGCCTTGAAAAAAATTTAGAAGTGATAGATTAAGAGATGAAGGTATAGGCTCCATAATGTGACATAATGAAGCAACATATAGTTAGGCTCCTCAAAACGATTGTGTGATGGCTCCAAGAAGCCTAAATGGAGTCAAGAGTCATAAATTGAGAGAAAATGGAGCCAAGATCAAGAATTATCATAGTTGCTTCATTAGGTCTCTTATAAAGCCATAATGGTGTCTTAGAACTAAGTATGCTTTTCTAGTGTGTGTGTGATGCTAGAGTTTGCTTCTATGATGTAATGGTATCCTATTTGATGTGTCTAGGCTAAAAGAACCAAGTTCCATCCATTTACAAGTGTGTGACCTTGAGTAGGGAAGAATAACCAAGAGAAAAGCTTGTGTCCTTACTTCAAAGGTAGCTCTCTAGCCTTTCTCTCATGCATTCTTAGTTGTTTTCTTATCTTTGAATGTATGTATGTATATTTATGCTAAATTTTTATAGCTATTTCTTACATGCCGTGGTACCATGATGTTCTTAAAATATATTTTAGGAATGTGTTTTGGCTTGAATGGGTTTGGTAAAGCTAAAAGTCTTATAGTAAGGATGAGGATGAGCCAAAAGTTCCTAGGATTAGGTGAGACAAAGCCAAAAGTCTCAAGAAAAGTGAGACTTAGTCAAAAGTCTCAAGAAAAGTGAGACTTAGTCAAAAGTCCCTTGAAAATGGGTGAAGCAAGTCCAAAAGTCCTAAGGAAAAGGGATGAGGCTAAACCAATGTCCTTGAGAGCTAATGTATGATATGTATGAGCTTCTTAAACATGAAAATCGTTTTATGTATAGTTACTAGTAGTTTAATCTTCATGCATGCATTCTTTGACTTGAAAATGTGTCCATTATGTATATTTGAAAGGGTTAAGAGCTATTAGGATTCTTTGAATCTCACTCTTCCCTCTCCAATATCTAACCATGTCTAGGTGACCTAAGTGGGCTAAGAAGTGGGAGCCAATAACCTTGAAAAGCAAGAACTTGGCAATAGAGTAGTTAAACAGCCATTTTGATAGCCTTTTGTTGTCAAGAATTGTAATTACATGTTGTACATATGATGTGGACACTTGAGTACACTCAAATATATGTAGACATGATGTATGTAATGATTTTGGGTTTATATGAATGAGCATGTATGATTTTGCCACTAAAGACCTATTTTGTGCCTTGCTTCCTATGTGTATGATATCAAGTAGCATAGTGAAAATGAGCTCCATTATATTTTAAACCAAATGGCATGTTTCCCTAGGCTATGAATGTGGTTTTGGACGTGCCTAAGTGGCCATGGGTGATCTAGGAAGCAATTTGACACCATTTTGAACCATTTGGTACATAAAAAATAACTAAATTATGTGCTAAACCAAATTCTGAACAAATGAATATTTTTTCAATAAAATTTGGCCAATAAGTAGGTCCCCTCTATAGCTTTCCATAGAGATAAATAATACCCAATTTGGAGATCTAGAGAATTTATTATGATTTTTTTAAATTGGAAAAATTTGACAAAATTGGTATCAGCGTTATTCATTTGGTCAATTTCTTCCTCTGTTTCGTCTATAGGACAAATGGTGTCCAATGCTTATGAAATTTTGCAAGTATAAACTAGACATGATAAGATTTTTTAGTCACTAAGATCACCCTATTTCAAGCTCTGTAGAGGGAGAACCAAATTTTTGAAATTGCATGATAGTACTAGTAATGCAGTCTGACCTCTAGCATTGTTTCATCAATATTTGTGTATTAAATGCTTTTTTTTTGGTCTAGAACTATTTTTAGTCATTATTGAACGTCCACAGATTTCTAAAATTGCATGGTTTGATAGATTTTGATTTTTCTATAATTATTTATAAATTTTTGAAATTTCTATTAGAAACTTGTGATAGCAAACTTGGGTAGCTGGACCTTTGGTGTTATTCTATTGTCATCCATGGTCCAGTTAATGTTTTTATGATTTAAAATGATTTTTAACTTGTGGTTGACATTTAGTAATTTCTAGAAAGCTTTCATTTGCTTGATTTCAGTTTTTCTAAAATTAATTATAATTTTTCAAATTTGATGTCAGAAATTTAGAAAGTTGAATCCAAGAGCATATCATTGATTTTGTGGGATGTGGCTTAAAGCCTGAGGTTCTTGAGATGTTTAATATGTTTTATGATTTGTGTGGATATGTTATGGATGGAGAATGATGTTGGTAAGTCCACATGTTCCATGGAGCATAAAATGAAGTAATGAGATATTACATAACACAATTTAGTACCATTATTTATGCATTATTTTTATGTAAAGTGTATGATTCATCACACTTATATTCCAATATGTATAAAATGTATTGAGATAGACAATGTAACCATTTTGTAAGAGCTAAGAGAGTAAGGTATTACACGATCGAATTGGTTCATTGATTTTCTCATTGAATTGGTCGGTTTAGTTTAATTTTCTAAATAGTAGTACAAATACTTGTTGGGCCCTATACCGAGGTATGTGAGCACCTTATTTGATTCCCAATGGGTCATCAAGGTTGAAAATTTCATGAATACCATTCGAAACAGTTGGAGAGTCAAGCCTATTTAATTTAACTATGCAAAATGATATAGCCTTTTTTATTTTAATCATCTTCTCACATGTTGTTTACTTTAAGGAAGATAATATGCTTTGCTTGGCTTATTTATTAACATGTGATAATGTGCCAATAAAACTTTAATGCATAAGCTATTCTTGGTTTGATTACTATATAATATGTACTAGTTAGATAGCACGTAGAATGAAGTCCTTAGGGTAGATGAATTTTGTCTTTTTTTTGTTTATTTGTCTTTTCTTGTTTATTGGTTTCATTTGTAGATGTGGATGGGTAGTTCTAGGATAACAAGTTTGTATGCTCTCCTCACATAATGAGTAGCACACACACATGCTAGGCCTTATACTTGAGTCTATGAGCACCTTAGGTTAGTTGAAGCTTGTAATAGTTTTCTTGTAAAGCTTTTAATTTCTTGAAGGTTATTATGAAAACCTCACCCCAGTTCTTGCCTATTTCTTGAGCTTGTTCCCTATGGAGCTTTTAAGCTCTCAGAGGATCAAACTTGTTAACTAAGGTCTTTATCTTCATAGTGGAGGCAATTTGGGGACCTTTTAAGATAATAGACCATCCTAGAAACTCTGCCTATTGTTAGAAAAGCTTAGTAACTAACCTGATTAGCTAGAGCATAACCTTCTTATGGTTAGATGCCCTAATCTAGGGTATATCTAATATAGGGCTGAGAATTTTTGGAAGAATAGATGAGAAAAGGCTGAGACAGAGGCTTGAAATTAAATACTTATATTATTAATTCAAATTTAATTAGAAGCTATAAAATAAGTGTAACATCTAATTTCTCTATAAACGTACGAAACTCACTAGATATAAAAAGGAGTTCCCTAAATAGAATGATTTGAAGTCAAATAAAATTAAAGCAATAATCTAGACCCCAAATAATGAGGATCTAAGGCTAAAGGTGCCCTAAAAACGGAATCAAAATAACCAAATAAAATTTAATAAAATGCAGTAGCATTTTTTTAATTATGGGCACTTTTTAGAAAACTTAAAAGATAAATTTTTAAATGGAAAAAATGAGTTTTTTAGGGTTCTCAAAGGTCCTAAAAACTATAGGAATCCCCAAAACAGTTAAAACCCCTCCAGTTTACGTTTTAGAATGATAATTGACTTGAATTTTGACATTTTCATTCGGGAAGGTTTTAGATCCAATTTGAGTGATTCCAAAGGTATTTTATAAGTTAGAGAACCTAAATTTTATGATAAAAAAGATAGTTCTCAAAAAAGAGTTGAAATAAGTCTAAAATGAAAAAAACCAAGAAAAGGGGACATAAATGGAATTTTTAAAGAATTTAAGAAGTCTTGAGTTTATAAGACACGTCCCACCCTTGCTGCTTCTCCTAACTGACTTAGTTTTGTCCCAAACCAGAAGAGAGTTCTACCATGAAGCATGCACAAGGAGAAAGGAGAATGAAGGAAGAAAGCTTAGGAAAAAGGTATGAAAAGCTTGGATTTTTATGGTTCTTCCTTCATATATGTTGTTTCTCTCCTTCTCCTCTTCCTTCCAATGGTTTTTATTACACATATGGGGCTATTTCAGGACTAGTATAGAGGAGAGAGCTTAAAATCTCAAGGAGAAGCTTGAAGCAATGGAAAGGGCTCTTGGAAAAGGCTTGAAACAAGGTAACTTCCTTTGCCTTTCTTGCTTTCTTCTTGTGGTTCTCTCTTGTGTGTTATTTGGCCAAGTAGAGAGCATGTATAAGGGATTAATTTTTGACTAAGACCAAACAAGAAACCTAGGTTTTGGAGTGTGAGGAACTAGAAAATGCAATGAAATTCTAAAAAAAAGTATTAGAATTAAAGTTGCAAAAGCTAGGGATTTACTCGCACCTTGATATGTATGAAGCTTCCTAGTGATAATTCAAGTTATCTAAGAGTATATATGAGTCCTTATGACATCTAGAAAGCCTCCCAAGTACTACTCCCTTCAAGGAAACAAAGCAAACTTCATAGGTCCAAAAACTAGGAGTATATCTCAACCAAGAGAGATTTCGCCACTTAGAGAGTGTTTTAAATTGTTCTAAACTTAGAATGGGATTAGATGTGATAGAAGAAAATCAAAGGAAGCCTTGAAAAAAATTTAGAAGCCTTGGTTTGTGAGATGGAGGTGTAAGCTCTATAATGAGACATAAAGAAGCAACTTATAGCTACACTCCTTAAAATGAATTTGTGATGACTCCAAGGAGTCTAAATAGAGTCAAGAGACTTAGATTGAAGGAAAAATGGAGCTAAGATCATGAATTCCCATAGTTGATTCATTATGTCTTATATGGATCCATAATTGAGTCTTAGAACAAAGTGAGCTTCCACAATGTATGTGTAATGCTAAAGCTTGTTTTTATGAGTGATTCATGTCTCATTTAATGTGTCTAAGCCAAAAGAATCAAGTGTCACTTAATTCCATGAGCTTGGCTGAAAAGTGGAAGACAAGTTCAAGGGAAAATGTGTGACATTTGCTCCAAGGTAGCTCTTTTACCTTTCTCACATGCATGACTTGGATGTGTGCTTATTTTTGAGTGCTTGTGTATATGTTTGAACTATGAAATTTGTTTTTAGCTATTGCTTACTTGTTATGGTACCATTATGCATCTTAAAATGAGTTTATGAATGTGTTTTGGCTTAAATGGGTATGATTAAGCCAAAAGTCCCATAGCATGGGTAAGGAGGAGCCAAAATTCCTTAAGATTGGGTATGTAACACCATAATTTCTTAGCTCATTTCATGCTATCTTTAGGCCTCATATCAAGTAATTTACAAAGAGGTAAGGAAAAATAACATTTAATAATGTATTTCTTAGCGTTACGTCGTGTATAGAAATTTTCTTTAAAGTCCCGTGGCCCATGTGAGCTCGTGCATCACATTTTCATGTTTAATTACATGAATACAACTCATTTGCATCATTAAAGTGGCCTACATCTCATGGAACTCAAAGGGAAGCATGAAATACATATGTTTTCGGCAAGATTTTTCACATTTCTATCACAAATTTTGGAAAATCATAATTAATTTTAGAGAAATTGAAATCATGCATTCTTGGCCATTATGGAAATTTACACATGTCTAATTCATGCTAAAAATATGTCTAGATCATAACATCTATCACAAAAGGTGTTTGACATTCGAAAGTGTCCAAAGGTTAGGCTATTCACTGGTGTTATCATAGAATTCTGCAGCAAACTTAAAAAATATCCAATTAATTGGAAAAAAATCCAATCTATGTAAACAATACCAATCTAGAAAGTGTGGATATTAACTAGAGGAAAAAAATAACTCTAGACCAGTTCAGATACACAAACCTCAAAATTCAATCAAATAGTACCTGAGGTCAGTTAAGGCGCCTGATAATAGATAGAATCTTTAAAAATTCATATCTCCCTCTCTAGACAATCAAATTGGGTGCTTTTAGTTGGCACAAGTCACTAGGAATGTTTAGTTTCTTCATATAAATTTTCGTGGTAATTGAAAATCATTTGAGCCCTATGCGATAGAAATAATTTTCGGACCAAGTGAACAATACATCAGACTAAAACCAAAATTTTAGCCAACTTTAAAAATTCATCAAATATTCTCTAGATCTCTAAAAATTCTTTTCTTTAGCTTCCCAAAAATCTCTCAACAAGCTCTATTTGCATGCCAAATCTCAAATCAAGAAGAGCTTATTTGGACAAAAAGTGACATAAGGTTTTATTATAGTCAATTTTGGCTCTATATAAGATACCAAAATGTCCAAATGACTTTCTTTGAGGTTTGGCAACTCTTGAGCTAGTCTAAAAGCATAATTAGGACTTATGTGAACTGTCCAAATGATCTCAAACCTCATGCATCTCATTTTAGCTATTCCACTTCCATTTATACATGAAATTCCATAATGCAAAATTGCCATTACATGACCAAAATGAGTATTTCCATACATTTAACCCTAACTCTCATTTATACACAATACATTAACATAATTATACATGCTCATAACATCATAGGTTATATACAACTAGGGATTTCATCAATTGTTATCCATAAGGCCTTAAAGTAATAATTTCAAGACACTTTGATATCATGCTCTCATCTTCAAGATGGTTGGCTTCCATTACCTTGCTCTCTTGGTCTACCTAGCATGTTAGAACATTGAAGAGGAGCAGATGAGATTCAAAGAATTCCAATAGCTTATCTTCCATTCAATCATACATAAAGCATGCAAAACAAGTCCTACAAATGCATGCATGGCATATAGACATGTGCAATCATTCAAGAAGCATTCTTAGCATTTAAAAAAGTTATACATAGCATACATAGGCTTGCCAAGTAAATGGGTTGGCCTTACCCATTTACTTGTGGATTTTGGATTTGCATCACCCTTTCTTTAAGAGGTTCTTGGACTCAACTATACTCTTGAGAGTCAACCTCACTTTTGGGACACTTTTTACTTTGTCTCAACTAATCTTAAGAGTTCTTGGCTCATCCTCACCATGGCTAAAGGTTCTTGGCATCACCACACTTAAGCAAACTAAGGCAAACATCATAAATATCATTTGGAAAACATAATGCATCATTATGGTACCATGGAATAAGAGCTCATGCTAGAACATTTTTCATGGCTTGAAATACATATACACACATTCAAAGACAAGTAAAGCAAGCAATCATGCATGAGAAAAGGTGGAGAGAGCTACCTTGCTAACATTTGTACACTTTTTCCTTAAGCCTTAAATCCTCTCCCTTGACCTCACACACCTAAGAAGGTGGAGATCATTCCTTTTTAGCCTAGACACAATTTATGGAAGCCAATTAGGTTCATGGAATTAATTTTAAGGCCACATAACTTACTTAGACTTTAGTTTGGTCTATAAACCCCTTTATGTTACCAAGAATGCACTTAATGAAGCAACACCCATCAATTAAATTCTAGGCCCTATTCTTTTCTTTCAAATATGGTTTTTGATTCCTTTTAAGCCTCTTGGAGTTATCACACAATTAAAATAAAAAGCCTAACTACATATTACTTCTTTAGGTCATATTATGGAACATATAAGGCCATCTCACTATGTTTTCTAAAAATTTTCCAAAGCTTCCTCTTATATTCTCTTATCATACATGATGCAAAACTAAGCTTGGAAGAAATTAAAACACTCTCTAGGTGCATGAACCCTCCTTGGTCAAAACTATACTTCTATAAGGCACCAATGGAGTTTCCTTGCTTCCTTTGTTGGGAGAATCATGTAGGAAGCTCTCTTGGTGTCTTAGGAACTCATATGAATATTTAAACATCATAAAATATGGCTAGGGTTCATAATGGAGTTCAAGGTACAATCAAAACCCTAACTCCATAACTTGCATTCTAAAACTCCTTTTTCAATTCTAGTTATATATTCTTAATCTTCACACTCCATAACCTTTGGTTACATCAAGAACACATAAAGAAAAACTCTTCTCCTCAATTTCTCTCTCTAGATCTAAGCTTGAATGGCTTGGAAACACGATATTTTACAAATGTTTCAAGTGAAATCTTACCTTAAAACGGAGCTTTCTTCACGTACATTATTTCTCACCGATCAATTTCTTGAAAAGAGTTCCTTTTTGGCTTGGGTCAGACCTGAATCTTTAATTTTTCAAGAAAAGAAAACCACCATTAAAGAGCTCTTAGAGAGAGGAACAATTTTCCTAACTGACGCGGGATGAAACGGGGTCATTTACTTACTGAAACAAGAGCTTAAACTTCTTCTCTCTCTCTTCCCTCTTAATGTTACACCATAGCTATTGAATTTTCTACAAATGGAAGCTTGAAGAAGGTGATAAGGTGTGTAAACACTGTATTTTGTCCGGACATGCTCCAAAAATAATGATAAAATTAAACTAATAAAAAAATAAAAAATAAAAATAAAAATAAAAATCCAATAGGTCATTTTAGCTTAATAAGCTTGAAGAAAAATCAAAGAGGAACTAACAAAAATCCAAAAAAATAAAATTAAAAAAAAGGTAAAAGCCCATTAATCCAGAATTATAACAAAAGAAAATCAAAGAGGGAATAACAAAAATAAAAAAAAGGGGAAATAAAAATCAAAAAGGAAAAAATGAATAAAAAAAAGTAAAACCCATAAAGAAAGAAAGAGAAAAGACTAAAAGCAAGCAAATAATTAAAAAACAAAAACAAAAAAAGAGATAAAAGGCAAAAAAAAATCATCAAAAGGGTACTACAAAAAAAAAGAGAAAATAAAAAGGAGGAAGCCCAAGGAAGGAGCCCAACATCTTTAAGATTAAACCAATTTTTTAACATCTAGTTTCAGCCCAATTCTCCTAAATCCCATTGGCCCTATGTAGCTGTGTAGACTCTCCCTGAAGCCCAATAACCCATCAGCCCTTTTCATTCCATTCGGAAATCTGCCTTTAGAAAAACCCTACCCGTTACACGTATGGTCCCCCCCTCTGCTCTGGCTTTCCCTCACGCGGCCATCTCCAGGCGCAACACAATGCAATCGTACAAGAAGGAGGATGAGTATTAGCACTGGAATTAGTGGAGCAGAGAGGTATAGAGATGGGGGACCAGCGGGATTGTCTATAAAAACGGAAGAGAGATAGAGGATTAAGGGGGGAAAAGGGGGAGGTTTTGGAGGATTATTTCTAGATCAGAGAGGGGATAAAGGGGGATCTTCTTTTTCGGATTGAGAAGAAAAAAAATGAATAGAGTCTCTAGTGTCTGGGTTGGGTGAGTGAGAGTTTTCTTAAGGGTTTTTTCGAGAAAAGGAAGAACGAAATCGAAAGGATTTTTCGGAAGTTTCCTCTCGGAGGAGAAAACGAGAGAAGTAGAGTGTAAGATAGATTTGAAAAGGAAGAGACTTCTGGGAAAGGGCTGGGAGATTTTCAAAACAAAAGAGAGGACCAGGAATAAGGAGATTGAAAGGGAGACTAGCCGAGTGACTCCCTGGTGTCTGGTTTAATGGAACAAAATCCTGGAAGGGACCCCCGATTGCTAGCTTCTGGGAAAAGGAAGAACAACTTGTAGCAATTCAGAAATAGCTGAAGGCTCCCGTAAATAGTCTTAAGAAGCAAGCTTCAAAGGGTATGATTGTTTATCCATCTACTTTTTCTTCTCTCTTTTCCATTGAGAATTACAACTCATGAAACTGCTTTAATGGTTTGATTGCTGGGACTTAATTGTTGTTTCAAATGATTCTATTACTTTGAGTCTGTTCTTGGGAGGAATAGAGCATTTATTTTTTGTGAAGTTCATTTATGAGTTTAATTCGATGAAGGGCTGTATTTGAAATACTTTGCCTGTGTGTGTTAGTCTTGATCCTGTGTTTCTGATTGTATGTGTATTGCGATCCTGCTCGTTCCTCAAATAGGCATAGTCTGTGTTTGATAGAATGCCTGAATGAGGTCCCGTTAACTGTCTGAACAATAAAATGGTTCACTGCCAGTAATATTGGATCATCTATGCTACTTGTTTAGGACATTATTAGTGTAATTTGATTATGCAGTAATAGAATCCTAGAGGTAAACATCATAGTCTTGTAGCTCGCTCATCTTACCAGTGTGCTTATGCCATTCCTTTTGTTTCAATGCTTTGCTATTTGCTGGATTGTTGTGTTAACGTGGCTTATGCTGGGGAAAATGTTCGAGGAACACCAGTTGCAACTGAGTGAGCTAAGTATTTGACTTAGTTTGCAACAAATATGCAGGAAGAGAGGTAGAATGGTGAACTAAAAATTAGGATGGACAAAAACCTATAGGGGGACTGCATGTAATTGATTTTATGTGGTATAACCCCTCTAGTTTCGTGTAAATATATTTGAATAAGATATAGTATAAATATACACCAAACACAAATATTTGTTAATCTTTATTTCGATTTAGTTTTTTACAGTTTTTTTATTGTTTTATTTACTTTTTATTTTTCATTTTTATTTACTTTTTCGTACTTTTCGGCCTTAGATTTGCCGTGTGAGATTTTCATATCTCCTCAGGTACATAGTTAAACCTAAAAGCCATGTGTGGCAATAAAGCCTCCTTGGTATCTTTTAGGTCTTGATTTTACGCCTTCTTATTTTGGGTGTCAATGGCTCCCATCAAAATGACTTTTAAAGAAAACCCTTAAAATAAAAAAATAAAAAAAATGAATGGGGTTAAACTTTTTTTTTAAGAATCATTTTGAGTCTTAAAGAGTTATCACTTTCTTAAACGTTTTAAAATATATATATATTTCAAAATCCAAAAATGAATTTATCTTTTAAAGTGGGTTCTCCTGAAAGAAAAAATTAATAAAATAAACAAACAAAAATGTTATTAAAAAAACTTAAAATCCATAAAATGAAAAAAAAATGAAAAATAAGATCAACAAAATTGATAAAAAGAATGAATGGATAAACAAAAACAAAAAAGCAAAATCAAACAAATGAAAACAAAAGGGGAAAATAATTGTTTTTGAAAATTTATGGACTATTCCCAAAATTTCTTTCAATAAAGATATTTTTTGTAAAAAGGAAAAATTAATTTAAAAAAAATCAAAATCTGAGAAAAGAAAAAAGAGAGAAAAAAGAGAAAAATTTTTAATTAAACAAAACAAAAAAAAATCTTAAAATCAATAAATACAAAAATTAAGAAAATCATAAATGGACCAAATTAAAACGAAAATAAAAGAAATTAAAAATCAAAATAAAAGAAAATTTCAAAAATAATCTTTAAGCATTGACAAAAAAAAAGGCGGAATGAAAAAAAAAGAATAAAAAGAAAACAATAAAAATGTGAGAAGAGTAAAGAGATAAAATTAACTTTGACTTTAACAAATTAAAACGCATCAACAAATTCTAAATCTGTTTTATTCGTTAAAGATGAAGATAATTCTTATTTTCTTTCCCTTTCCAAAAGAAGAAAGAAAGAAAGAAAGAAAAGTCATAACAAAAATATAAAAAAAAAAACAAAAACAAAAAAACAATGATAATAAGTAAAAAGGAAAGAAAAAAAATAAGGTAAAAAAAATCAAACAAAAGAAAAAATAATAAAAATAAAACAAAACAAAACAAAAATGAAAATAAAAATAAACAAAAACAGAAGAAAAAACAAAAACAAAAACAAAAAAAATAAATTAAAAAACACACAAAAACAAAACAAAGATAAACAAAAATAAAAACAAAAAGAAGAAAAAAAAACAAAATAGAACATAAAATAAAAATTAACCAAAAAAAATAAATAAAGAGAAAAAAAGACAACAATAACAAAACCAAAAAGAAAACAAAACAAAAACAAAACAAAAAGGGTAATAAAAAAAAGAAACAAAAAATCAAATGATAATAAATAAAAAGCAAAAAAATGATAAGAAAGAGAGAGGAAAAAAATTGAAAATGCAAGAAAAATTAAATTAAATTTTCCTTTAACAAATTAAAATACATCAATCAATTTCAAAACTCGTTTTATTTGTTAAAGGACAAAGTAATTTATTTTCTTTGTCTTTTCGCAAAAAAAAAAACCCAAGCAACAAAATTAAATATAAAAAAAATTAAAATAAAGAACATACAAAAAAAACAACAAAAACAAGGAAAAAAGACAAAAACAAAACATAAAACAAAAAGAAAAAAAACACACACCAACCAACTAAACACAATCTCCATTCGAACTACGTGGATTTTGATCTTTCTTGAAGAGTACATAGGCCCTAGGCTTTCATCCTAGGCCAAGTCCGCCTTTGTAAATAAACATGTTCTTTCAATTTTTATTTTATATTATTTCATTTTACCTTTAATCTTATTTCTTTAATTTCTTTTCCTTCTTTTTACTCTTAATTTTATTTCCTTTAATTTAGTTATTTCTTTTCGCATATGATTTGTTAGGGAGAATTAAAATAGTGTCAAGGCCATTTTATTTTTGCACAACTGGCTTAGGGTAACTGTTTTCAGTAACAGGTGTAGTGGGGTGCTTAACACCTTTCCCACTCACAATCGACTCCCGAATCCATTTTCTGATTCGCAGACCATTCTTAAAAAAAAAAAAACTTTTCCAAAATTTTGCCTTTTCAAAAATAAAATTTTGGTGGCAATTCCTGAACCTACTATTTCATTTTAATTTTCATATTCAGTTTAACGTCACGTGGTCGCATTTTCGGGTGTGACAAGGTGTAATCTTACTTAAGAAGCCTCTTTTACAATTTTTCAAAATAACCATTTTGCCCCTACATGCCTGTTTGCTCTGTTTAGGTTCATTTTAACTCCTTTTTTAGAACTTTCTTTTCCATCATAAAATTTAGATCCTCTAATTCATAAAATTCCTTTGGAATCACTCAAATTAGAACTAAAACCTTCCCGAACAAATCAGTCAAAGTTCAAGTCAACCGACATTGGAAAACGTCCACCAGAGAGGTTTTAAGTGTCCCGGGGCTTCCCATGGTTTTCAAGGCCTCTGAGAACCCTGGGAAACTCAAAAATTTTATTTAAAAAGCCCTATTGTGTGAATTTCAAAATTTATTCAAAATAATAAAAATTTCCTTATGTTTCGTCAATCTTTTGTTACAATTCATTTCTTCATTCTAGCTTTGTTTTTCTTTTCGTTTGAACTTGGGATTCTTATTTTTAGGAATCTAGAATGCTTTTCAAATTTTTTAGGACCTTAACTAAGTCATTTCAAGGGACTTCCTTTTATATTCAGTAAATTTCATTTGTTTATGGAGAAATCATACGTTACGTTTCTCACTTTTTCCCTTATTTTCAGAGAATGGGATGTTACAAGGTGAGAAAAAGCCAAAAGTCTAAAGAAGAGTGAGGCTTGGTCAAAAGTCCCTTAAAAGTGGGTGAAGCAAATCCAAAAGTCCATAAAAAGTTAGGTGAGGCTAGACCAATACCCTTGAAAGCCTATATTTGATATGTATGAGTTCACATGACCAAGAAAATGTTTTATATATGTTCAAGAGAAGCTTGTATGATATGCATGCATTCTTTGACATGTTTTAGCATCCATTATGTATGTTTGAAAGGATAAAGAGTTATTGAAATTTTTTGAATTTTACTCTTCCCTTCTATATGCCTAATTATGTCTAAGTGAGTCAAGTGGATTAAAGAATAGAGGCCAAAGGTCTTGAAGCATGGCACTTTGACAAAGGAGTAGAGAAATAGACATTTTTATAGCATATTGATGTCAAGAATTGTATCCATATAGTGTATGTGAGATGCAACCATTTGAACAAGTTTAAATGTATGTATTTATGATGTGTATATCAATCTTGAAGCTAGATGATTGCATATGTTGGAGATTGACATCCTAGCACCATGGTATGCATGTGTATAGATGTGAGTTGCATAGTGAGATTTAGCTCCATTGTGATTTAGATCATTTGGCATGCTTTTATATGTTATAATTATACTTTTGGATGTACCCAAATGGCTATGGAATGAGAAGAAAGCTTTTTGGTGCCTTGAGATACCAAATTAGGCTTCAAAAGTGACCATTATGTGTGCTAAACTAAAGTCTAACCAAATGAGTGATTTTTTCATGAAATTTGGCCACCAAGTAGATCTCATCTAAAACTTTTCATAGAGTTAAAGAGCATTCAATTTAGGACTCTAGAGAATTTATTATGATTTTTTAAAGTTGGCCCAATTATGCAAAAATGGTATGTGTACTTTTTATATGGTAAGTTTGCTTCTCTATGTCACACATAGGCCAAATAAAATCCAATACTCATGATATTTTACAACTAGACATCATAATCTCTCCATAGCCACTGAGATCACCTCATTTAGAGCTCTGCAGAAGGAGAGTCAAATTTTTAAAATTACATGATAGTACCAATAATGCAACTTGACCTTTGGTATGGTTCCATTATTTTCCATAGGCTAAACACCACTGCATTAGTCTAAAATTATTTTTAGCCATTAGTTAACATCCAAAGAATTTTAAAAAGCTATCATATATATGATTTCAATTTTCTAAAATTAGTTATGAATTTTCAAAATTCATATTAGAAATCTGAACATGCCAACCCAAGAGCAAACTTCAATTTTCTAGTGCATGGCTTCCAAATCCATGATGCATGAGTTAAATGATGATGTTTATGACTTAAATAGATATGTTATGGATAGGAAATGATATGGATGTGTTCACATGGTCCCTAAAGCCATGAATCATGAATGTGGCTTCCCAATCACATAATTATTGATGCTTAAAGTATATGTTTCCTTGCATTTATGCTCCAATATGCATGACATGGATTGAGATAGACTATGGGACCATTATGTAAGGGTAAAGAGGTTAAGGTATTACAATAAGTATAGGAGAAAATGAGACAAATATTGTAATCAAATCTTGAATAAATAAGAAAGAAAATAGGCAATAAACATCCTTAATAAAAATAGATTTAACTGTTGTAGCTTGGGTTAGAATAAGAAAAGAAAATAAAGATGGAAACAAATAGCAAAAATCACATGATCATTTAACAAAAAGAATCACATGATTTTCCAACACTCCTTTTCAAGTGGGGAATAAATGTCTAGTATACCCAACTTGCTAGAAAGCCCTTCAAACATCATCCTTGTTAGAGCCCTTGTAAGAGATCAACAACTTACTCTTAAGAAGAGACATAAGTCAAGTCTAGTATTCCATCATTTCATTTCTCTTTAATGAAGTGTCTGCCTATCTCTACATACATATTTCTATTGTAGTGAGCTCTTGGCAATATTAATGGTTGCCAAACTATGATGCCAAATTGTAACACCTGGTTTGCCAAAAAAGGGCCAGAAATGTATGATTTTTAAAAGAGGTCCCCTAAAGTAAGGGGAAAGTAGCCAAATAAAATTAGAGTGATAATCTAGACCCTTAAAAATGAAGATTTGAGGCTTGAGTTACCTAAAAATTAAGTTAAAAGAGCTAAGAAAATTTACTAAAATAAGTTGGGGCATTTTCATAATTTCAAAAAATTTTGAAAAACTCACAAGAGGACTTTTTAAATGAAAATTTTGAGCTTTGAAAATTTTAAGCTTTTCAAGGTTCTCAAAGGCTTTAAAAACCATAAGAACTCCTAGAATAGTTAAAACTCTTATAAGTGATTTTAGCAAAGGGTTGATCGAAATTTTAACCGAACAGTTTAGAATAGTTTTAAATCCAATTTGAGTTAAAAAGCATTTTATAAGTTAGAGGACCCAAATATTATGATAAAAATGACAAATTTCAAAAAGGAGTTGAAATGAGGCCAAATGGAGAAACCATGATTTAGGGACTAAATTGAAAAGTGAAAAAGTAGGATAACTTTACCTTTTTGGTCTTATAAGCACGTCAGACTTAGCCACTCCCTTTCCACCGAAATGTGCCAGTCTAGATAGATTGGGAGAGAGCTCCAAGGGTGCTCCATCGTAAGGAAAAAGAAGGAAGAGAACTTGTGAGTAAGGTGAGAAATTCATGCTTTCTTCTTGCCTTTTTCTATACTTAGCTTCTTTTCCTCTTCCTCTTCTCTTTTTTGATGGATTCCAAGGTTGATATGGTTTTGTTTTGAGGTCAACCCAATTAGAAGAAGAAACTTTTAGAAGAAGAGGCTTGTAACAAGTGAAAGCTCCTTAGAAGAATAAACAAACAAGGTATGTTTCATAGATCTTTATGGCTTCTTCTTAGATGTTCTTCCTTAGTGTAATTTCAATAAGATCTAACTCTCTCGAGGGGAGATAAAATTCTGACCTTAGCAAGAAGAAACAAGTGTTTAAAAGTGTGGAAATTAAGATTAGTACATTGGAATCAAAAAGAGAAGCAAGAAATTCAAGTTAGTATAACTTGGGGTTTTGAAAGAAATGATGAAATCTGATTTTTTTCTAGAGATATGCTAGCTTATGTAAGACATGGTATGAGTTCCTTAGACCTCTAGAAAGTTTTATATGAGCCAGTCCCTTAAGAAAGATCAAGAAAACTCCATGGGCATTTCTTATGTGTGTCTTGGCCTTGGGTGATATCATGTACTTAGGGAGAGTTTTTTTTATTCCAACAGTAGAAGAGGCTTAGACACAAATTATAGATTCTAGAGGAACCAATAAATTGAATTTAGAAAGCTTAGTTTGTGAGATGCAAGTGTAGGTCCTATTTAGACATAAAGAAACAACCTAGAGTTTGGCTTCTTGGATTGAGTTTATGATGATTTCAATGAGTGCAAAGGGAGTTATATGACCTAGAATGAATGAGAGTTTGGAGCTAAGGTCAAGAATTCAAGGTTATTTCATTAAGCCTTATATGGGCCATAGTGATGTCTTAAGTAAAAGTGAGCTTGCATAGAGTTTGTGTGAAGTTAGATTTGGTTCCAAGAGTGTAATTGAGTCTTATTTGATGTGTCTAGGCCAAGAGAATCAAGAACTCCCTATTGGTGTGTGTTGGCCAAGAAGGTGCAAGCGAAAAGCAAAAGTTATGTTTCGTAGCATGAGATAGCTCTCCAACCTTTCTCACATGCATTTCTTGATTTGTTACTTGTCTTGAATTGCTTGTATATGTGTTTGAACTATGTGAATTTCTTATAGCCATTGATTTAGTGTCTTGGTACCATGATATGCTTTTGAACTTATTTGAAAGATGTAATGGCTTGAATGGACTTGGTAAGGTCAAAAGTCCTTTGAGATGGGTGAGAAGGAACAAAAGTCCCTAGAGTGGGTGAGACAAGGCCAAAAGTCTTAAGAAAAGATGATGCCAAGTCAAAAGTCCCTAGAAGTGGGTGAGGCAAATCCAAAAGTCCCCAAAGAGTTGGGTGAGGCTAAACCAACAACCCTTAGAGTCTATATTTGATTTTTATAAGCTTATGTAACATGGAAAAATAACTTTGTATGTTTTCTAGAAAGTTTTATGGCATGATTGCATTCCTTGACTTGAAAATGCATCATATATGTATGTTTGAAAGGCTAAAAGAACTATTGAGATTCTTTGAATCTCACTCTCTTCTCTACATGTTTAATCCTATCTAGGTGAAACTCATAGAGTAAAGAAAGGGGGCCAAGGAGTGCAAGAGATAGTATTTTGGCAATAGAATAGGAATATATGGACTTGTATGCCAAAGTATATAATTATTTGATGTACATGAGATGTAAAATTTAAGACATGCATAACTATATGTATAAAGGTTGTATGTATCAAATTTGAGTTCAAATGAATGAGTATGTGAAGTTTTGCCACCCTTGAGCTTGGTTGTACATGTGTATAAGTGGATGTGAGATAGTGAATTGGAGATGCATGAGGTTTTGGAACATTTGGACAGCCTTCATATGTTGTTTTTATCCATTTAAACATGTACAATTGGTTGTGGTTGGAGTAGGATAGCATATGGTATTATTTTGACCCCCTTTGGCATTCAAAAATGCAACTTTTGCAACCTATACCCCAAACTGACCAAATGGACGAATTTGAGAATGAAATTTGGCATGAATATAGGTATCATCTAGAGCTTTTTTTAAGCCAAGAATCACTATTTTTAGAGCTCTATAGAATTAATTATGAATTTTCAAAGTTGGAAAAATTTTGCAGATTTGGTCTATGCATTGTTCATAGGGTCAGTTTGTGTTTCTACGTCATTTAAGGACCAAACGGAATCCAATACGCATGAAATTTTATAAGCATAAATTAGATAACATAAGCTTTCTATAGCACTTTATAGCACATCATTTGGAGTTCTATAGAGAAAGAACCAAAATTTTAAAGTTTATGGTCAACATCAAGATGCAGTAGACACCTCTAGTATTGTTCTATTGTTTTCATAGTCTAGTTGGTGTTTTGTGGTCTATAACAATTTTTAGTCATTAGTAACATCTAGAGCTTTCTATAAAGCTATCATGTAACACCTTATCTTCTAGCTCATACCCATCATGCCTTACATACTCATATGCACATGCTTGACATACAAGGAGGTTATTTACTCTACCTTGATGTTTATTCTACATGGCATTATGCATGGGTAGATATCCACTTTAATGTCACATGGATCGGGTGAGCTCTTTCTATGCATCCTCATGCTTGATTGCACTATTAGGACTTATTTCAATCCCAAACATATGCTTTAAACTCATGGAAAGCAAAAAGGGATATGAGACATGCATTTTCGTTCTTGGCAGATTTTGCTTCATTTCTGGGCTGAGTTTGAAAATTCGGAACTAAATGCAGAAAAATTGTAAACACATGATCTCAGTCATTATAGAAATCTTAAGATGTCTAATTCATGCCAAAAATATGT